>JAEQBH010005542.1:0-207849 GCA_016808115.1 Tetrastigma voinierianum | reverse complement strand
AACATCCGAGGGGCTAGTTGTCTAAGTGCCGCACGGGAGCTTAGAGGAAGACTAAGTCTGTGACAATTAGAATCGAGCTCGTTGTGACACGGGGAGTAACTTGAGTATACGGGCGGCGGGCTCTCATGTGGAGAAGTTGTCGAGCAAGTTCGGACCTTGACCCTTCCGCTATGGGAAGGGAAAGAAGACAAGTCTCTGATCCTCTCATGAGCCTCGGACGGGTCGGCCGACCCGTTGGAGGTGGCTTTGGCGACACCAAGGAGTGGATGGACCTTATGGAGCAAAGCATGAGAAGGCCGTGGATCTCAAGGTATATCCAAGACCTTCAAGAGGGATGCGGCTACGGTCCCTGCTGGTGTCACATGAGGAGTTTATGAAGGTCCTAGACATGCTTGCTAGCTTAGAGTCAAGGGTGGAGGTCTTCACAAAGCATGAAGAGGAGCTAAGGCAAGAGGTGGCCATTTATAAGACAACACTGTCGACTCGGGTTATGGCCACTCATGAGGCACCAAGGGTGGAGGTGCCAAAGTGATGAGTCTTAAACTCATCTATTTTTAATCCATTTTTCTAGCTCGTTTTTAGTATTTTCGGAGCTGTTTAATGCCAAATTATGGATTATTTACAAACTTTGTGTTTCGTATGAGCTAATCCAAAAGCGAGAGATTTCCAACAAGAAAGAAGAGAAAACAGCAAATTCAAAGAATTCGTCGCTGACAGATTTCGTGGCCGCGACAAACATCTAATTAAATGGCTAGAGAACTGTGTTGCAACAATATTTTATGTGTCACAACACAGGATCTAAAAATTGGCAAATGAGTTAGGTCACAACAAAAGACAGCATGTCGCGACAGGAAATGGGAAGAAGCCAACTGAGACAAAGATCAGTTATGTTGCGACATAAGGAAAGATCAGAAGGCAGAATCTATGTCATGACGGAATCTACTCTGTCACGACACTGATTCTTACAACATGGAGGAGCTGGTTGAGATAGAAGAGAGAAATGAAAGAAGAAGTCCAGTCACGACAAGAAAATTATGTTGCGACAAATGATGCTTATTTGTTGAACTGGCTTGGTCACAACAAAAGAAACAAACGTTGCAACATACTTCAATGCTGAGAAGATAAATCGATGTCGCGACATGGATTTTAATGTCGCAACACAAAAATAAGCTAAATAAAGAGAAACAAGGTCGTGACAGACTTTTCTATGTCGCGAACAAAGATTTCAACACAATGCAAAGAAGTTCTGTCGCGATAGAACAAGTAAGTTGAACACATAAGAGTCTTGTCGCGACATGAAAATTAGGTAGCGACAGCAAATTTGACAACACCAAGAAGTCATGTCGCAACATTAGAATAAAGCTACAATAAGAAGTCAAGCCTGGGCGGCAACAAGTCATAGACAAACTTTCTAGGTCGCGATTAAAAATGCAGATAATACAAGACAATGCTGCAACATAACCCAACAGAGGTGTCGCCGCACATGGAAACTCGGTCGGATACCCCACTCGCGTAAGCCGCAGAGACCGGAACCGTGGTTACATGATTATCAATGCTATGAAGATGAACCGTTTGAGGAATGCACAAAATTTATCGCTGATAAAGGAAACTCGCCATGACAGAGTTATCATACACCGAAAGAAAGAAGATTGTCGCAATTAAAATACGCTTAGTCGCGAATCAAGCGTTAAGGAGCACAATATGTTCAAGTTGCGACAAACGACTGCATACCTGCAACAAAGACCTACAACAAAGACACAAAACTCTGTCGCGACACAACTTCTAGGTCACGACAGAGAAGGCAAATCTGGGCCAAAATGCTTATGGATTCACACATAGCCTAAATTTTAGGGCCCAAACTTTTAGGGCTCTATAAATAGAAACAATCATGGAAAAGGAAAAGCAAAATAAATAACAATTAATAACCGGAGTACTTGGGAGCCAAGGACTTTCGTATTATATTTTTCTTTTATTTTCTTTTATTTATTTTATTTTATTTTTATTTTTCTTTCTTCGTGAAATTAGATTTAGCGGATTTTTATTCGCTTAATGGATCTTGGGGCAAGAATTATTCATGTTTTGAAGTTGAAATTTAATGCCGAAATTCATTTATTTATTACCGCTTTGAATTCAATGAACTCCAGACAAAAGTTGGAAATCATTTCTTCGCCTGATTGCAAGCAAGAATTCTTTCCCGAACAAGATTTCGCGTATACCGTGAATCCGGGCTTTTGAGAACACAACTAAGTGGAAAGATCCTGATGTTGGGGTTAGGTCTTTTCGCAAATGAGAAGAAAATTTCCGAGTCGAATTTTAACTTTATTTGATGGTGTTGATTTTGATATTAATTGTTCCCAATTTTAGCAGCTATACCCATGAAAGGACTTTGTCTCGACTCTCGATTTCCGTGAGGCCCTCCGAGTGACACAGAGATGAAGATTCCCATATTAAACCGCCATTGGGGTATGCTAGACTAATATTGAAGAACTAATGAGCTCTGGAAAGGTTACTTAGATAAATCCTCAATTTGCTCATGGTTTGAGCATAGGCTGAGGATATATCAATTTAATCAATTAGAGATCTTCCTTGGTTTGGAAGAATGATCTTGATCCCGTAGCAAGATGAGATCAAATCAAGGAAAGAGAAACTCTTTCGTGATCTTAAGGATGTGACATCATTCTCATAGAAATATAACAATTGCCTGTCTGGAAGCAAGAAATCTGCAGTCATAAGAAATGGGTATGAAGTATTGGAAAAGAAAAATATCCAGATCTTACAGAGAAATCCTAATTACAAGTAATTGATTAGAATCATGTTTCATAAATGAACATGAATCTCTACTCAGTGAAAAGTATGGTTAGAGAAGGAATCCAAACTATACTACCTTGCCTCTTGACAAATTCATATTCCAACTCAAGGGAAAATAGAATGAAATTAGGATGCAGGAATTGATAATTTGAAGCAAAGTGAAATAATGCAAGTGTTTACTTCCAAGAATAATATGGTTAAGTCTAGTTTGCATTTAGGATTTAACTTTTCTCCTCGATAATAAATGTAGGATTCTAGCTTATTAAAATTTATTAGGTTATTAAATTTTCATCTAAACTAGACGCTCAAATAGTGTAGAACTTGGAGTAGTCGGGGGCGTTGAAATTTAAAATCTTCTCAATCGTGGAACGATATCCCACTTATGGTCCACTTTATTATTTGTACGACCTGTGCACTTGCAGAGCAATCAAAGTAAATCTAATTGAGTTATGACAAAAATTTTCTTCCTTATGAGCATACAAGTTATATTTGGTTTTAAATAAGTTTTTGGCGCCTCTTACCTGGATTAGCAATAGTGATCTCGGGTGACAATGTCTTAAATTTGATTCTACATGTTTGGTCCTAACAAATTTTTTGGCGCCAAGCATCGGGATTAACTTATAATCTTTCAGAATGGTTTCATAAATTTGAATATGCACATCATTTGGTCTTAAAAAGTTCGTAGTTGTTGGGGATCGAAAGAATTTAAAATCAATATTCGACAAAAGAGAATGCTAATTTAGACATTTTTTCTTTGCTTTTACAAAATTTAAAATTCAATAAAAATAGCTTTAACAATGCTGGCCTAATAAGCTACTGATCTTTTTAGAAGCTTAATGAATATACAATTTTTGTTATCACTAACTCTATTTGATCGCAGTGTGTTTCCACTTTTACTAAAATATTAAATGCATAGAAAATCAAAAGCAAAACTGCTGCCTCTAGATACAGAAATTGAAAGAACCCTGAAAAATTTGAGAAAAACTACCAGTGCTGAAGATAGAAGTATGGTTGATCAAATAGAAAGATTGCAGACTATTCTAAAAGAAGAAGAAGCAGAGAGACCACAGAGGCTTAACACAATGGAGGAATTTTGGAGGCCCATCATCCAAGAAGAATACTCTGCTATGAGACAACCCCCTATTGAAGCAAACAACTTTGAGTTGAAGCCAGCTTTGATTACAATGATTCAGCATCACCAGTTCACTAGCCACCCTTCAAAATATCCAAATGAGACTCGGGAGATTTATGGAGGATGGCAACACTATGAAACCGAATGGGAGTAAGACCTGATGTAATTGCTTTCAACTCTTCCCATTCTCATTGAGAGATGTGGCAGCCACATGGTTTGGACTCCACTCCGCGGGATCGTGAATATTTGGGAAGAATCATGAGGTATCTATGAGCAGATTTTTCCCTCCACCTCTCACTGCTGAGAGAAAAGGAGAAATCATTGTGTTTTAGCAAGGGGAGGATGAGAGTCTCTACACTGCATGGGAGAGGTTCAAGAGATTGCTGAAGACATGCCCTATGCATGGGATAGATCTGACAACTCAGATGGACATTTTCTACCATGCCATTAACTATACCTCCAAGGGTATAATTGATGTCTACTGCGGAGGATTCAAAAGAAGAAGTGCAGAGGAGGCAAGGCAAGTGATTGAAGACCTTACCAAATGCAACTACAAGACTCCATCTGAATCTTCAGGGAGCAACAACGGGATGAGGGGAAATGGTCTGATTGGATTGGACAGAACTACAGCCATAAAAGCCAAGCTTGATGCAATAATGAACAAGCTAAGTAGCAATGAGAAAAGGATGCACACTGCACATGAAGTTAGAGCAGTGAGAGAAGGAAGGAGAAATAGTGTTGAGATGTATGAGGAAGAAGAGCCTTATCAGGTTGAGGAGGCACAATACCTAAATGCAAACAAGAGTTATACTTTTAAGCCCAACCCAAACCTGCCTACACACTATAGTCCAACACTAAGAAACCATGAAAGCTTTTCATATGGTGGAAAAGCACAACAAGGAACCAGATATGAACAGAACCACCATCAGGCTTATACTCAGCCTGGGTTTCAACTGCAGCAACAACAACAACAGCAGAGGGAAAGCAGAGCAGATTATTAGGGTCAGAAAAGGACTCCATCCTTAAAGATCAGATGCTTAATTTCATGTCAGATAACAAAAGGATTTTATAGTTGCATGAGAAAAAATTTTATGACCTTGAAAATTTTCAAGCAAACACAACAATATTTCAGGCAAACACCAATGCTTCTTTGAAGAATTTGGAGATGCAGATTGGGCAACTGGCTCAAGCTATACAGAAAGAGCCTAAGGATTGTATGGCAGTGACTCTTAGAAGTGGCAGGGAGTTAGATGAAAGGAGAGTAGAAAGGAAGAATACTGATGAAGAGAAACAAGCTGAGATTGAGAAAACATGCTGCACGGGCCAAAAGCCATGCAGAAAGGAAATCGCTAACTAAATCCCAAGCAAACAGGAAGGAAGGAAGGGGTGAACGCCTATAATCCTCCAGTTCCATTTCCTCAAAGGCTGTAGAAGGCAAAACTGGAAGAGCAGTTCTCTAAATTCTTAAACATGTTCAAGAAAATAGAGATTAACATTCCCTTCTCAGAGGCATTAACTCAAATGCCTCATTATGCAAAATTCATGAAAGATCTATTGAGAAAAAAGAGAAAGTTTACTAAGGAAGGGATAGTGAGCCTAAATGCAACCTGTAGTGCAAGACCAGAAGTCCATTCCGTAAAAGGCGGTGATCCGCATTGTTTTTTAATATACCTTGCATGATTGGGAATGCCGACATGGGAAAGCATTATGATTCTGCCACATCAACTTGATGCCCCGTCTCGTTGCTAAAAGACTAAGTTTCGGGAGCTACCCACCGCATGACGCTGTTAGATGGAAAACAGGACATTGACCCATCTTGAGGGTATCCTTGAAGATATGCTGATCAAGGTGGGAAAATTTGTCTTTTCAGTAGACTTCGTAGTCATAAATATAGAGGAAAACAAATGGTGTCCCACGCTATTAGGGAAGACTCCTTCTAGCAAATGGGAGCAACATTGATTGATGTGAAAAAATGAGAACTGACTCTCAGGGTTGGAGATGAAGCAGTGCATTTCAATCTCAATGACAGTCTAAAACAACCAAAACTCAAAAGTGCTGACTGTGAATTTGTAGAAACAAAAATTCCTGTCAATTCTGAACTGACCATTGATTGTAATTTTCAGAATTCAATGAATGAGAATGAGATGAATTTCCAGTATCTTGAGCATCTTGAAGTTGAATTTCTGAACTCTAATTTCAAACTTAAAGATTCAGTATTTAGTATTATAGAGAACAATGCAGAAAGATCTAGCAGTTATGAAGAAAAAGTGGCTCAAGAAAATAAAAGTTTAGAAGGTTTAATACTAAAGGAATTGCCTGAACATTTAAAATATGTCTTCTACAACCGTAAGGGAAAGCTAATAATCATTTCATTGATTAACTAAGCCGAAGAAAGATCAATGGAGACTCTCGAAATATAAGGAAGCAATAGCTTGGTTTATGGAAGATTTGAAAGGAATCATCCTCGCCCGTATGCACAAGATCCCGTTGGAGGAGAATGCTGTAACTCTATGTAGCACAGAGAAGGCCGAATCCGCAATGAAAGAAGTAGTTAGAAAAGCAATCGAAATAGCTAAATGCAAAGCCTATATATGCAATTCGGATGCCCTTGGGTGAGCCTAGCATATGTGGTTCTAAGGAGGATTCATTGTGATTAGAAATGAGAAGAATGAATTGATTCCTAAGCAAGAACTCGTGGACAGACGGGAGAGGCACAGACTACGTGAAACTTAACACTACTACCAGAAAGGACCATTATCCTTTACCTTTCATTGATCAAATGTTGGATAGGTTAGCAAGGCACTTCCATTATTGTTTTCTTGATGGATATTCTGGTTATAACCAGATTGCAAAAGCCCAAGAGGATCAGGAGAAATCAACATTTACATGTCCTTATGGTACCTTTGCCTTTAGAAGGATGCCATTTGGATTGCAATGCCTCTGCCACCTTTCAAAGATGTATGGATGTCTATATTTTCAACTTGGTGGAAGAGGCTATGGAAATATTCATGGATGACTATTCGCCTGGATCCGCTTTGAAGATTGTTCGAGAAATTTACAAATCAGACTATATGTGCAAAGACAAGAATCTAGCTTTAAACTGGGAAAAATGTCATTTCATGGTAACTGAAGGTATTGTCTTGGGGCACAAGATTTTTGCTGCTGAATTGGAAGTAGATCAAGCAAAGATTGTTGTTATAAAAACTCTCATGCCACCTACAACGCTGAAGGGGCGCGGAAGCTTCCGACATGCCGATTTTATAGAAGATCTTACAAGAATTTTTCTAAAATCTCTAGGATCATCAGGCGCATCTAAAAAGATGAAAAATTTGAATTTGGTGAATCATGCAGATTCGCATTTGAGGAAATTAAATCCGTGATAGGTATCGCCTCCCATCATGTCGACACCGCACCGAGCAAATGAATTTGAAATTATGTGTGATGCAAGTGATTATGCAATGGGAGCTGTATTGGGACAAAGAATTGAAAAGATATTCAAGGTTATATACTATGCTAGCAAAACATTCAATGAGGCACAAGAAAACTACTCCACCATAGAGAAGGAGATGCTGGCAATGGTTTTTGCTTGTGAAAAATCCAGGCCTTATAAATTAGGGTCCTATGTTGTGATACACACTCGATCATGTCGCATCAAATATTTAATGGAAAAAAGGATGCCAAGATTGATTAGATGGGTGCTACCGCTGCAAGAATTTGATCTTGAAATCAAAGACAAGAAGGGTAGTGACAATGTGATAGCATATCACTTGTCTAGATTGGAGAGAATCGGCCGAATAGAAAAAGTATGCAATAGCATAATTTTTTCTCGATGAGCAAATATTAATGCTGTCAAGACAAACACCCCGGGTATGCCGATATTGTTAATTACTTAGCTTATGGAATTATGTCATGTGAATTCAGCTACCAGCAAAAGAGGAAATTGAGAACTAATTGAAGATTATATATATGGGATGACGCACTATTGTATAGAAGAGGAGCAGACATGATCATAAGGAGATGTGTCCGAGAAACAGAATAAGGTGGTATTATGGAAAAATGTCATGCATCACCATATGGAGGACACTTTGCAGGAGACAAGACAACCCAGAAAATTCTTCAATCGGGATTTTATTGCTAGTTTATTCAAAGACTATTTTGAATGGGTAAAACATTGTGATACTTATCAGAGAATGGACAACATAAGCAGAAGAAATGAAATGCCTCTGCAAGGAATTCTGGTGATGCAGATTTTTGATGTATGGGGAATAGACTTTATGGGACCTTTTCCACCATCATTTGGCAACATATACATTCCTAGTTGGGATTATGTATCCAAATGGGTGGAGGCAACAACTTGGCTCCTAAGAAATGATGCCACTCACAGCTTGTTTGGTTTATACAAAAGAAACATTTTGAATCGCATTCGGGGCACCTAACAATCATCTGATGAGGGAAGCCATTTGGCAAATAAAGTCTTTGCAAAACTCATGAGCGTATATGGAATCAAATGATAGATGGGATTGGCTTATCACCCTCAATCAAATGGGCAAGCTCGAAATTTCCAATAGGCATAAAGAAAATTCTCGAGAAGACAAGAATGCAAGCGTAAAGGATCGGTCTATAAGCTAGTTGATGCACTGCGGGCTTATAGAACTGGCTATAAAACTCCCATTGAATGTCCCCATACATAATTGTATATGGAAACTTTGTCATCTCCTTTAAAATTGGAATACAAGGCTATGCGCCCATCAAGAAATTGAATTGTGATTTCCAAACTGCCAAGGAAAAGAGACTACTCCAAATGAATGAACTGGAAGAATTGAGAAATGAAGCTTATGACAATGAGAACTCCAAGAGGTGGCATGATCAGAAAATCCTAAAGAGGGAGTTCAAGGCAAGAGAACAAGTTCTCTTATACAACTCTAGGCTCAAGCTCTTTCTAGGTAAACTGAAATCAAGATGGAGTGGTCCATATATAGTGTTAACAAGTACACCCTTTGGAGCAGTAACACTAAAGCCGGAATATGGAAATGAATTCAAAGTAAATGGTCAGAGGTTAAAGCATTATCTTGGAGGAAGCATACAAGAATTAGATCCAGATTTTGAAAAGAGAAAAGAAAATGACTTAAATGAAGACACCTCAGAGCTAGTGTGTCTAGCAGACATTAAACCGAGCAACTTCGGGAAGCACTCAAGCCGAATTTAATTTTTATTATTTTTCTTATTTGCTTAGATTGATGTTGGTTGTTTTTCTATGATTTTGGATTATTAAATTTTGATTTGGTTAGAAGTATTTGGAAGATTGGTAATTTGCTAAATTTTTCTATTTATTTATGAACATAAAGAATGAACTAGAATCAGATTTTATTGTAAAGTTAATCTCGTCTCAAGCTGAATCAGCGTAAATGACTACAAGGGGGAGATTTCATTCCCTAAACTTATTTGTAATAACAATACATATCTAAGTTTGGGGAGTTTGGTCGCCAATTGCTCACCTTATGCCATGTGTTAAGATAGTTGTTCATGATTGAATTGATGATTTTCTGTTGCTTGAATTGAAAATTTTGACTGAGTTGTGAGTGATTAATCGAATTCGTAAGATGGCTAAGTCAGAGAAAGTTGGGGAAACAATTACTTTGTCGCGACAATAAAATCTGTCGCGGACACTATTTTATAAGTGAGGGAAAAGGGTTGTCGTGAACAAGGAATTGACATTAAGACAATTTATAAGAAAATTAGGTAGCGACATTAAAAGTTCGGGTTATAGAACTCATCGAATATGATGGGGTCGCGGACACCGTTTTCCTATTGCGACAAAATTTTCAAACTAAAGCAATGGCAATGCAAACAAGGCACGCTAATCTTCACCTTCAAACACCGGGCCGTGACCCACTTTTCAATTTGAAAACCATCTCCTTTCGATAGGAAAATTCTGCCGCGAATTCCGCATTGTAACTGTAGACATGCATCAGGGTCAATGACATGTGCCTAACAAAAATTTTCTACTGCCAGATGAGTTGTTGCGATAAAACCTAAAGTGTGTCGCGACATGGAATTTTAGCATGAGATGAAATTTTCATTGTTTTTGGGGTCACAAAGTAAATCTACAAGTAAATTCAAAAGATATGTGACCTAATCATTAATTGTCACACCTACCGAAGAGAAACAATTTCAATTATTGAGCCATAAGTCGAAGAAGTTCTCCAAACTCGAAAAGCCATTTCTCCCCATTGCTTCACACTCACCAAAATCTCACCTTCCTCTCTTCGACTTCTAAAACCCTAGACGTGAGACCTTAAACCTCAAATCCGCATCTTATCACGGCGCAACCCTGCAGCCTAGTCCCAAATATCAATGAGTCGATGGAAGAGTACAATACTGCGAAGAGTGGGAGGTTCATCCGAACCTCGACGAGACAACCTCGCAGCGTAACCGAAGTGCGTATGAGGCAATGTAACCCCGTAAAGAAAAAAGGTAGAAAATAGCTAAAAAAAGTAGAGCTGAGCAAGATAAGGAATCAGAAGACAACGAAGCTTTCATTTTAGATGAAGCTTACTCCTTATGGGGAAAGAACTCGGGAGTTTAATAAAGGGTTTATCAGAGAAAGGGGGTTCGGTAAGTTCATCTCATCGTTTGCTGAGATAATCGAAAAAAGGGGCTGGAGTTTGTTCTGCAAGCACAAACCACCTGGGTTTGTTGTAGTGGTCAGGGAGTTTTATTCAAACATGATAGATATGAAGGAGGACTCAATCTACGTCAGAGGAGTATGGGTCCCCATATGTCATGAAAGGATAAATGAGGTTCTACAAATCAAAGATCCCAAGATTGGATCTAAGTTCACAAGACTGCTTAGAGAACCCAATCATGACAAGATTGTCGACTTCTTGATGGGAGGAAAAAGGAAATGGAACTCAACAAGGAAAAATCCTCATGAATCCATCCACGGGGGATCCCTAACAAAAGAAGCCAAGGTTTGGATTTATTTTATCGCTTATGTTATTATTCCTACTAAGCACCTGAGCACAATAAGGGAGAATGAAGACGTTCTCTTGTATGCCCTACTAAAGGGGTACAAGTTTGACGTGGGGAAGATTATTGAAACATCTATTAGAACCTTCCACAAGATTGGGAAAAGGGGACTGATCCCCCATCAAGCAACTATCACCAGACTCTGTGTTTTAGCTAGAGTGAAAGGAATAAGGGCAGAGGAGGAAACCTATCCTAAGGTTTCTCCTTTTGACACCGATAGAGTGATCAAGGACCAAAGACGTGAAAGGAAGGAGGTGGAAATTATGGAAGTATAGAGAACCCTGTGAAGAAGAAGATGAATCAGTAGGGATGGAACAAATCCTAGTTGGGGGCCAACTACCATCGGAGGATGAAATGCAAAACATAAGGAGTCCATTGATAAATTCTCCTCCTGATGTAAGGGAAACTTTTTCTGAACCAGCAAAATGTTCAAGGAGCAATGAAGGAAATGCAGAGATAATGAACATAAAGAATAATAAAGAAAGAAATGGAGGAGAGAGAAAAAGGTGGAGAAGAACAGATCGTAGAAGAATTCCTGAAGCTGAATCGTATGAGAGAGCAAAGATGGGAAATAATTACTCGCGTAGGATGAATAATGGAAGGAAGAAATGGAGAGGAGAGAAAGAGCATTAATGCAAAGGTTAGATTTGAAGATAAATACCTTCTACAATGAACAACTAAAAAGGGATGAAGATGTGCTGACCTTTTTAGAGAAAAGAGAAGAAAATATGGAAGGTAGTATGTTGCAGAAGGCAGAGGGATTCAAGTATCTCTACAAGGAACAATTCAAGGAATTTGGGAAGCTTGTGGAGAAGAGGGACAAGGAGCTAGAGATGGATAACAATTATAGACAAAAGTTGCGGAATGAAAGTCTAGATTAGGTGAATTCAAATTTAGTGAACATGCACACTATACTCACTGAACTTGAAGGAACCATGAATAACATAAGTATGAGGCAAGATGAATTGATCACTCAAAGGAATATACTAAACATCATTGCCTCTTCAACAGTGGAAGAACCTCCGTATAGAAAGAGAAACTAAACATCTCAATACCCAAGTTTCCTCCATCTTTAGCTAGCTTCCACCTTGAACCTCCTAACCTAAAAATTCCCAAATCCTACAAAAGAAGGAGATGAACCCTTGTAACCTCTTTCTCTCCAAACCAAAATTGTAATCATCCCTCTTAATAAAAGATCAACATAAAATTTCTTAATGATTCTGTTTACAGTTCTTAATTGCTTATTAGATTATATTTTTGTTTTGAATAAATGAATGAATATGATGTGAAAAATGAGTTGGTCAATGATGGTGAATTGTCCGATAATGGATTGAGGAATTGTTGTTGATGTCATTCCCGGTTTGTTTGCATGATAAAATGATGCTTTGAATTGGTATAATAAACTATCAATAATTCAAATCTTGCAATTGAAATTGTGGTAGCCCCAATGAATTGGAATGAAGTTGCATGTAAGCTAGAATGGAGTTTAAGGTTCAGTATTTAAGAAAATACATTAGGATCAGACATATAAGACCTTTGAAACTGTTGTATAAACAACAAGGTCGGTGAAAGTCTTGAAAGACAATGCACATGGTCAAAATGTTCCTTAACAAATTGTGAAGGATTAGGGACATCTTCTGGGTTCATTCACAGTCAAACAGTCCAAGGTCCTAGAACTTGTTAGATTTTTAGTCAAGACGAAATCCTAGGCAATACCACTAACAGGAAGTGATATAGGCCATCCTTGGAAGTTTGAGCATTTCAAGCCTACCCTCATGATATGCATAAGCATATACTCTAGTTCCAGATTTGAGCCAATTGTCTAGTTTCTTCATTTAAACAAAGAAAATGAAAGCCTCAAACCCTCCTATTCTAACTTACAAAGAAAGAACCCTTATTTGCCTAAGTTTCCGTGACGTGAACTTCAAAATATAGAAAGGACAAGTTTGGGAATGTTATTTTGATTTGAAAGGAAACAAGAATGAAGGATGGAAAAGAAAGAACAAATGAAGAAATGGAAAAGAATGCGCAGATGAAGCGTTTCAAAATTGTAATTGTTTAAATGCGGATTAAGTTTGTCTGCGGCCTTCCTCTCGAACAACTGTTCTTAAGGGTGTTTCAACACCCAGTACCCTAATGTCAACCGGTATGGGAGCCGTTAACCCAAAGTTCTAAGAGTGGTAGAAAAACCTAAGAAGACAAGACATTGCACTAATCCTAAAAATATGTGACAAGTAAAAGAAAATCAAAAAAGGGACTTCTCTCTAAAAGATGCCAAGCTGAGAATAGGCGGTATGATACATCAAGGACAGGTTTGGGGGGATATTTTTCAAACATTAGTAGAAAAGAAAAGGATGAAGAATAGAGGCAAAGATACACACTTGAAGAGTGGAATCAGAATTTTAGTCAAATTCTCCACTTATCTACCCAATTACCCAAGCCAAACTCAAGCCTAAAAGACCTTATTGATCTTGAAGGTGGTACTTGGCTCACATTAGTGGAGACTCTCAATATGAAAACAAGCATATGGACTTTGAAGAGTTAAAGAAATTACAAATGCATCGTGTAGATTCCTGCATCATTAGGTAATCCCGCTAAGTGATAAGGAAAAGAAAACCATCACACACACATATCATGATTAATTGACTGAATTGTTTACATTTCGGGACCATTAGTTTGTTTGTGACACACTGAAAATCTTCTTAAGTCTGAACTTAAAACTAAATTTGAAATTAAGTCAGCAATTGACTAATTTCACCCTTGCTGCATTTAGAAGAAAAATCAGAGTGCAAAACAGTAAAATGTCCTTAAAATGTTTAAATCTGTTTGAGGACAAACAAAGTCTTTTTTTTTTTTTTTTCTTTGCTTCGGGGACAATCAAACTCAAGTTTTGGGAATTTGATGAGTCTTAAACTCATCTATTTTTAATCCATTTTTCTTGCTTGTTTTTAGTATTTTCAGAGCTGTTTAATGCCAAATTATGGATTATTTACAAACTTTGTGTTTTGCAGGAGTTAATTAAAAAAGGAGAGATTTTCAGCAAGAAAGAAGAGAAAAACAGCAATTGCAGCAGTCTTTGTCGCGACAAGATTTATAGGTCGCGACAAACATCTAAGCAAATGACTAGAGAACTGTGTTGCAACAATATTTTCTGTGTCGCAACACAGGATCTAAAAATTGGCAAATGAGTTAGGTCGCAACAAAAGACAGCATGTCACAACAAGAAATGGGAAGAAGCCAACTGAGACAAAGATCAGTTATGTTTGGACAAAAGGAAAGATCAGAAGGCAGAATCTATGTCGTGACGTAATCTACCTCGTCGCACAGACCGATTCTCGTGAACATGGAGGAGCTAGTTGAGACAAAAGAGAGCACTGAAAGAAGAAGTTCAATCGCGACAAGAAAATTATGTCACGACAAATGATGCTTATTTGTTGAACTGGCCTGGTCGCAACAAAAGAAACCAACGTTGCAACATACTTCAATGCTGAGGAGATAAATCGATGTTGTGACATGGATTTTAATGTCGCAACACATAAATAAGCTGAATAGAAAGAAACAAGGTCGCGACAGACTTTTCTATGTCACGACAAAGATTTCAACACAATGTAAAGAAGTTATGTCGCTGACGTAACAACCGGTCGCGTGATGTAACGAAAGTGTCGAACACGTAAGAGTCTTGTCACGACATGAAAATTAGGTCACGACAACAAATTTGACAACACAAAGAAGTAATGTCGCAACATCATAACAAAGCTTCGCAAATAAGTCAAGTCGCGGGCAACAAGCCTCTATTGGCGAAGTAGACTCTCTAGGTCGCTGATGCAAATGCGCATAATACAAGATACCAGCAAAACAAACCATTAGAGATGCCGGGCTACGACATGGAAACTTGGTTGCGACACCAACTTCTGCGTGTTGCACTTCAAACTAAATTGCGACATAATTATCAATGTTGCGACATAACTGTTTGAGGAATGCACAAAATATTGTCGCGACAGAGTTATCATACTGAAAGAAAGAAGATTGTCGCAACTAAAATACTCTGTCGCAACTGAAGCAAGAAGGAGCACAAGATCTTCAAGTCGCGACAAACGACTGCATACCTGCAACAAAGACACAAACTCTGTCGCGACACAACTTCTAAGCTCGGATAGAGGAAAGGCAAATCTAGCCAAAATGCTTAGGATTCACACACATAGCCTTGAATTTTTGGGCCCAATCTTTTAGTAGCTTCTATAAAATAGAATGACCATGAAAAGCAGCAAATACAATAAATAATGATCAACTGTAGTACCTCTGGGAGCTGAGGACTCTTTTGTATTATATTTTTCTTTTCTTTTCTTTTATTTTTATTTTATTCTATTTTTTTTTCTTCATAAATTAGATTTAGCATGGGATTTTTTATTCAAGCATCGGATCTAAAACAAAGAATTGCTCAAAAGTTTTGAAGTTGAAATTTAATGCGAAATTCATTCATGATTACCTGCACCAATGAACTCCGCACAAAAGCTGGAAATCATTTCTTCACTTTATTGCACAGTGGAATTTTCCCGACGCATTTCAAGGTATACCGTAATCCAAGCAGAACACAACTTCCGTTAGGAAAGATCTTATGTTAGTTATGGTCTTTTCTGCACATGAGAAGAAAATTTCCTAAGTTGAATTTTGAATTTATTTGGATGGTTTTGATCTTGATATTAATTGTACCCAATTTTAGTGGCTTACACCTATGAAAGGACTTTTGTCTGACTTTGATTTCCAAGAGGCCCTCTAAGTGACACAGAGATGGAGATTCCTGAGATCATAAACCAGTTACTTGGGGGTATGCTAGACTAATATTGAAGAACTAATGAGCTCTGAAAGGTTACTTAGATAAATCCTCAATTTGCTCATGGTTTGAGAATAGGTTGAGTGATATATCAATTTAATCAATTAGAGATCTCTCCTTAGTCTGGAAGAATGATCTTGATCCCGTGTTAGCATGAGATCTATTCAAGGAAAGAGAAAACTCTTTCAGATCTTAAGGATGTGACATCATTCTTGTTGTAGAAAGCTAGTAATTGCCTTGTCTTGGGCAAGAAACCAAGTAACTACAAGAAATGGGTGTGGTGATTGAAAAGAAAAATATCCAGATCTTACAGATAAATCCTAATTACAAGTAATTGATTATAATCATGTTTCAGAAATGAACATGAATCTCTACTTAGTGAAAAGTATGGTTAGAGGAGGAATCCAAACTATACTACCTTGCCTCTTGACAAATTCAGATTCCAACTCAGGGGAAAATAGAATGATTAGGTGCAGAATCGACAATTTCACAAGAGGAAATCTCAAGAGCTTACTTCCAAAGAATAACTGTTCACCAGCTTTACATTTAGGATTTAACTTTTTCCCTTTATAAAACGTAGGATCTAGTTATTAAAATTCTTATTAAGTTACTAAATTTTCATCTAAACTAGACGTTCAAATAGTGTAAAACTTGAGTAGTTGGGGTAGTTGGAAATTGTACCATTTCACCTCTGGTGGGAACGATATCCCTACTTATGGCCACTTTATTCAGAGACGACTGCAAGTAATTTGCGCTTTTAAGCACCAAAGTAAATCTTTAATTGAGTTTAGTGACAAAATTATTCTTCTTTTGAGCATACAAGTTATATTTGGTTTTAACAAGTTTTTGGCGCCCTTACCGGGATTAGGCAATAGTCCTCTAGTGACAGTGTCTTAAATTTGATCTATACACAGTTTGGTCTAACAAGTTTTTGGCATCGTTAATGAGACTCACTTATAATCTTCTTTGTAATGGTTTTACAACGAATATGTATATCATTTGGTCTTAACACAAAGCCACACACTTTCACTGGAAAGCTGGATGCCAAGGAGCTAGACAACTACTTGTGGCACATGGAGAGGTACTTTGAGGCGATAACACTAACCGATGAGGCAACCAAGGTACGAACTGCTACTCTTTACCTCATCGATAATGCAACTCTATGGTGGCATAGAAAGTTCTCGGAGATGGAAAAGGGGACGTGCACTATAGACACATGGGCGGACTTCAAGAGAGAGATCAAGAAGCAGTTCTACCCAGAGGATGTGGAATACATGGCACGAAAGAAGATCAAGCATCTCAAGCACACGGGGTCGATCCGCGACTATGTGAAAGAGTTCTCTTCCCTAATGCTTGAGGCACTTGATTTGAATGAGAAGGATCTTCTCTTCAACTTCATGGACAACCTACAGGGCTGGGCCGAGCAAGAGTTAAGGAGACGTGGTATCCAAGACTTAGCCATGGCCATGGCGGTAGCTGAGTCACTTATGGATTTCCGAAGGGGAGACCCATCCTAAACGAAGGCACCATTCAAGGGTAGTCATGCTAAAGGTGGGGGAGACAAAGGATACAAGAACTATAGTGTTGCTAAGGAAGGATCAAGTGCGGCTCTACCGCAGCAAGGCAAGGGTCGGGATAAGCGCAAGGATTTTAAGTCAAAGACCAACCACATTGGGCACATGAATGTCCTAAGAGGAAGGCCCTTAATGCCATGATCGAGAGGGATACCAAACAAGAGGGTGACGATGCTCACGTGGGGTCAATGCAACTGTTGAATGCCCTTAAGGTCAAGCAAGCTAAGGAGCAGCCTCAAAGCAAGGGACTCATGTACGTGGAGGCTAAGTTGAATGGGATGACCACTAAGGCCATGATAGGCACTGGTGTCACACACAACTTTGTCTCATAGGAGGAGGCTAGGAGACTCAAGCTCTAGACATCCAAGGAGTGCGTGGTGGCCTGGGCGCAAGACCGCCGCCGTCATCACAAGCAAGAGTCATGCATAATGAAGATCTGATCGGGAATGCAAGGTCGACTTCACGCTGGCACCCAGATGACTTTAAGATAGTAGATTTCCTTCGCCAGTAAAAGATGCCTGCACTTTCTAATGCTCGATGGCTATCTTAGAAGATGAGGCACCATGTATGGTTCCCACAATCACCGAAGGCAAAGCTAAGACCTCTATGTTGTCGGCTATGCAATTGGAGAAAGGGTTGAAAAATGAGGTGACTCCACTGCAAATTCTTAAGGAAGACTCAAGGACTATGTGGGAGATCCTATGCCCATGAAGTCAAGAAGGTGCCGGATGAGTTCAAAGATGTAATGCCACTCCGAGGTACCCAAAAGCTCCCACCTAAGAGTGGTGGAAGATCACAAGATCGAGCCGAGCAGAGCAAACTCATGCCATGGGCCCATAGATGGCACCCCCAGATTTAGAGGAGTTGAGAAGACAACTGAAGGAGTTACTGGATGCCGGATTCGTCCAACCCTCTAAAGCTCCATATGGTGCGCCGGTCTTATTCCAAAAGAAGCACGATGGGTCATTGTGGATGTGAATCGACTACCGGGCACTCAACAAGGTGACGGTTAAAAACCAAGTATCCCATTCCTCTTATTGCTGACCTATTTGATCAACTTGGTAGAGCAAGGTACTTCACTGTCGTACTTGCAATGCGGTACTACCGCGAGGATAGCCAAGGATGAGCCAAGACTACTCATGCGGACAAGGTATGGCTCTTATGAGTTCCTAGTGATGCCCTTTGGTCTTACCAATGCACCTGCTACATTTTGCACTTTGATGAACAAGATATCATCCTTTCCTAGATAATTTTGTGGTGGTATATCTAGATGATATTGTTATATAAGCAAGAACACCTCGAGGAGCATGTTTATCATCTAAGGAAGGTGTTCCTGGAGATATGTGTAACGAGCTATATGTGAAAAAGGGAAAATGTTCCTTGCTCTAGGGGAAGTGGGCTTCCTAGACATCGCACTGCTGGTTTCTGCAAGCTCATGATGGATGAGAGCAAGATCAAAGCCATTCGTGAAATGGACCCCTACTAAGGTGCCATGGCACCAAGGTCTCGGGCCTAGTTAACTACTACCGGCGGTTCATCAAGGGGTACTCACGAGAGCAAAGACCACGGGACGTATTTTCTCAAGAAGAGTAAGGCATGGACATGGGATGAGAAGTGTTAGCAAGCCTTTGAAGACTTGAAGAAGGTCGTAACGAAGGAGCTAGTGTTGGCACTAATCACTCACACCCAAGGTATTTGAGGTACACATCGATGCCTCCGACTTCTTATATTGGGAGGGTTCTGGCGCGTGAGAGACACCCCATAGATTTTGAAAGCCGCAGTTCGAATTTGACACCTGAGAAATGGGTACACGGTCCAAGCGAGAAGGAGATGACGACATCATCCATTTCGCTGACATGGAGACACTATCTCGCTGGGGTCATACTTCATATGGAAGATGCATACCGTTGCTACTTAGCTACTCTGCATCTGTAAGAAGTTGCTTCCCAAAGCAAAGTGGGTGGCAAGACTTCCTGGCTGAGTTTGACTACACGCTGGAGTACAAGCCAAGCATAGGAAATCACGTGGCCGATGCCTTAACCTGTAAGGCGGAGCTAGCATCCATGACTAGCCAAATTTCAAGGAGATATGGGATCTCATGTAAGCAGCATGATCCAATGGCCAAGAGTCTCCTCACATTAGCTCATTAGGGAAAGACAAGGCGGTTTTGGGTAGAGGACGGTCTACCCTACACAAAGGGGAAGCAACTCTATGTGCCTGAGTGGGGAAGCATCAGAAGGAATCTCATCAAGGAGTGTCACGACTCCAAATGGGCTGGTCACCTAAGGCAACGACGCACAAGGGCACCGCGCAGATTCTCGGGTTTCACTACCGGCAATAGATACGAATGATGTGAGACTTGTGGAGGATCCTGGTCTTGTTTGCCAACAAGACAGCGAGCAAACAGACGCCCCAAGGGATCTTTGGAGCCACTCCCTGCAAAGATACGGGGCCTTGGGAGAGTGTCACTATGGACTTCATCATCGACCTACCCAAGTCCGAGGGATATGGATCTATCATAGTGGTGGTGAACTGGTTTTCTAAGTATTCTACTTTCATAGTAGCCCCTAAGGATTGCACAACAAAGGAGACGGTCGGGCTATTCCTTGAGAACGTGGTGAAGTATTGGGGGCTACCAAAGTTCATCATCAATGATCGTGACTCACGCTTTATTGGGAAGTTTTGGATGGTGCTCTTCAAGCTCATAGGTACAGAAGCCACTTTCTACTAGCTTCACCTCAAACCTCACAGGCGTACACCCAGCGAACAAGCAGCCATTAGAGCTATACTTGAGGCACTTTGTGAGTGCTAACCAAACTGGATCAGGGCGGGTTGCAGGATGTTGCTCGGGCCTCCTACACCCACAGAGGAGGAGGGGCAACTCGAGAAGAGTTCGTTAGAGATAGTGATGGGGCAACAACCGATGACCCCTCACACCCTAGCCAAGGGGTACACAGGGAAGAGTCCAGCGGCCTACAAATTTGCCAAGGGATGACATGAGCAGGCTGACATAGCATGCTCATACTCCTGGAGTAGGCGCTCGCCTCTTCGAAGATGAAGAAGTAATGACAAAGAGTGGAGACATGTGTGAGTTCTAGTCGTGAGACTTAGTGCTTGTCGCTTCCTATACCACAACAGTTCAAGTCCTTTCGAAAGGTGCACAAAGGGCTTGTGAGGAAGTATGAAGGCCCCTTTCCCATACAAAGACGGGTTGGTAAGGTGTCCTACAAGATCAAGTTACCACCAAGGCTAAAGATTCATCCTGTCTTCCATGTCATCAATCTAAAGCCTTATCATGAAGATAAGGAGGTTCCAGACTTAAGAATTTCTAAGAGGGCACCCACAGCACTGGTGACATCCTATGATAAGGAGGTGGACTACATCATGGCAGATCGGTTCATGAGGAAGAATAAATTTCAGCCCTACACGAAATACTTAGTGAAATTCTGGGCGGATCATCGAGAGCGGTCACTGAGCTAGCAACACTTTGTGGCGCTCCGTGAACGATCGAAAGCAAATGGTAGGGAAGATCGACGAGGTCGTCTATGGCTTTGGTAGGGGAGAATGTCACACCCTCACTCATGGAAAGCCCCTCTCTTGATCATATGGAAGCAAATGACCCTATGGGGGTTTATAAAGGGAGGTGGAAAGATTCTAGAGGACTCGAGAGACCTCCTTGCTAGAAGAATGTGGAAGGTTCTAGAAGATTCTAGAGAAGTCCACACTTGTGTGGAAGAGCATGGAAGGAAGGAGATTATCCTAGATTCTTCTAGAGACCTCTTGTAAATATATGTACATGGTAGAATTCTCTAGATTTGTAGAGAACCTTCAAAGGTTCTACACACTTCCATAGATGTGTATATAAGGAGGAGGTGGCCTCATTTACAAACCACCAAGTTGAGAGCTTCTCTAAGCATTGTAGAGAGTTTCTTTCTTCCAAGTGTTCTCTTGAGTTCTATTCGTCTGCTGGGCGTGGGTGAAGCCGTATAGCAAGTAAGGCAAGTGGGAGGTTGACTTAGCAAAATCCGAGGGGTGAGTTTTCTAAGTACCGCACGGGAGCTTAGCGGGAAGACTAAGTCCATGACAACACGCCCAGCTCTGACCCCCACAAGAAGCACCACCCGCCATCCACCAACGATCTATTCGAAAGTGCTAAGGTTGTTGTAGAGGTGGCGAAAGCGACCCTCCACCATGAATCGAAGAAAGTAGACAAATCCTGGGTCGCCGGCGCGATGGCGGATCTTCTGGGTGCTGCTTCCCATTACGAGAAGCTGGAGGAGAAGAGCTTTGGGAAGTATGTGGGGTAAGCTAAGACTTATCTCCACCAGCACCAATCGTCTCATTCCACCACCACCACCACCACCAATTTCGGCCACTCAACACCACCACCGCCACCGCCATCGCCACGGAAACACATTCCTCCTCCCACTCCAGCGGCAATGATGACCATTCCGGCGGTGGGTATGGCGACATTAAAGATGGCCTGTTTCATGAAAAGTACTAACCCCACCTCTCGCTCTTGTCCAACCGCTTGATGCTTTGTTTTCTGCTCTGTTTTATTTGATTTCAGCAGTTCTAGATAGTAGATTAGTGGAATCAATTTGGTGTTTATCTGTATGAAATGGTGTTTAGTTGTATACTAATGTTAAACCATCATTATCTTGTTAGAAAGTAAATATTGTTGTTTGTTGTTCTTAGATCTCTACTGCTTTCGGGTTTGGTGTTTTTTTTTTTTTTTTTTTTGTTCACTCGATTGTTTGTCAAGAAAAAAAAAAGCCCCACCCATTAGATTTTCTCTCAGCAATGAAGAAATAGGATTTTTGATATGCCAAATGGCAAAATCCTACAACATGGCTAGTTATATCTTTTGATTCTCAACTGCTTGCGGATCTATAAGAAAGGGTACTGGAATTTATTGATTTGTGACCCGAATTTGATTTTAGGCTTTTGTCCAACCTGAAGGCCCGCGGTGTGACTTTTTGTGGGTATTTATGTCATATCAATATATTAGGGTTTATTCTCTATTCCCATATTCATAGTGAAGTTTTCTCCTCTATGGTTTTTTCCTACAAGGATTTCCTCGTAAATCTGGTGTTTTCCTTTGTTTTCATATTTCATTATTATGCCATTGATTTCAACCGAATTGTAAAAATGAATGCTTTGATTGCTTGGAGTTCCCCAAAGTTACCAATCATTTTGGTATTAGGACTTGTTTTTGTTCAATTCTGATTGTTTGGTTGCTAGGAAAACTAAATTGTCCCCCCACCCCATGAATTTTCTCCAATGAAGAAATAAGATCTTGAATATGCCAAAATGACAAAATCCCATAACTACTTTCTTTCATTCTTACTTTCTTATTTCCCAGAATTCCTCCCTTCCATTGATTCGAAGAAAATGGCCAAACACCAACACCAATGAACAATCAGTTAGACCATTTTTTTTTTACATTGGTCCTAACTTTTTACATTATTAGGCTCTGCTTCCAATATCCTCAACATCTATATTTTATAAGATGTTTAGGTATAATATGTTAATTTTGAATTTGTCAAAAATTAATATGGCTAAAGGTGAAATGATAAAACCCGAGATTAATTCAAGTGTCAAGGGTAAATTAGTAATTTACCAATCCATGACCTAAAGGTCATATGATAATAAGTTTATATGCCAATATAGAAATATTGATAAGTTGAAGTGTAAATGAAAGAGAAAGGAATGGCTTTAAAAGCAAAAATGGGAAAAGAAGGCAAAAATGGGTTTTGCCAAACATGGCCTTGTAAAGGATGGGGATAAGACCAAATATTGGTCTTGTAAATGAGACATTCTTCTGGGTTTTGAGAGCTAGAATGATCGGTAGAGGAAGGCAACTTTGGTTTGAATTACTTCATGTAATCACAAATTACTTTATAAATCCAGTGCTATTTTTTTGGGCCCTATTATAAATATATATATATATATATATATATATATATATATATATATATATATATATATAAGTTAAAATAAAATTATTGAACAAATATATTCAACATTACATAAATTCTACTGTAAAGTTTATTCTACAAGCATTTTAGATAAAAATCACAATTAAACTATTAAAATCAATTTGTTCTAGCATATGTTTTTCAATGCATTAAGATACCAATCCATTCAATCTTTCTGCGACATTGTTGATCGGTTGCAGGATTTGATTAACTTCAACTTTGAGAAACTTCTTTCTCGCAGAGGCAATCAGAATCGGTATAGTCAATAGTATTCTGTAAGCAATCCATACATTTGGAAAACGGAATCCATCATTTTCAAATAGTCTAACACTTCAATTGCTCTTTGGTCTCCCTTGGTGGCACTTTCACAATCTTTAGCCTAGAAAATAACTCATCCCCATCAATATCGTAGTCCATGTTATGTCTCAAAAAATTTCAAGCTTATCACAACAAGACTTCAAACAATCATCTCGTAATACATAACTTGTGTAAATCAATAAAATCCAAAATATCTTCATATTTTTGAAATTGTTCAAATCTACTATTGAGTGAAGAAATAGCTTGATCAACTATATATAAGAAATAATCAACTCTATAAGATTCTTCAGCTGAATGTGTAATCTCTTCACTAGCATTTTCATCAAACTGCCTTTCTCAGAATAATGCAAGCCACAAATGTAGGTTCAATTTTCATCTCGAGCAAGAATTTCTTTAGCAATAATCTTATCGTATTCAAATCAAGTTTCTCTATAAGTCTCAAAGAAAGAAATAAGGCTTTCAATGACTAATAAAGATCAATAACTATGTCTTCATTTTTGCAACATTTTGCTCACTTCTATTAATGGCGTGATAAAATATTGTACCAAATAACCATGCCAAATAAGAATTCAAAATCCATGATATTCATAACAAACTTTTAGCATCCCCGAATGTCTTAGGATCATCACTTGTTTCCCACCAAGTGAGCAGTCAAGCTTAACTGAGCTGAAATCTTATTGCCTTAACACATTCAACTTGACTTTCCCAACGTGTCTGTGATAGCGACTTAAGGGTCAAACCTTTTACATTATCTTGCAAAATTTTCCATCGCTTTGTAGAAGATGAAAACAATATATATATGCATTGTACAATTCCAAAAAAAGATTTAGCCTTTAGACAAGAATTTGCCATATCACAAAGTGCAAGATTACACTATGACAACCACATGGTGTGTAGAAAGCTCTGGATTTACTTAATACTTTTTGTACACCTTATGCTTTCCTCTTTCATATTCGAATCAAGATCATAACCTTTAATTCCTCTAAATCACCAAGATCAAGTTCAAGTGTTCTTAAAGCATTTATTAATTCATCAAATAACTTGTCCCGAGGTATCCTCCACTTCTCGTAAATCCTAAAAGAACTCTCTTTCTACCTTAAACTGACTTGCGTAGACATCCACACATCGTATTGTGAGAGACATTTGTTCTTCATGACTTATATCTGGTGTACAATCAAGTATAATAAAAATATTTTGCTTCTCTAACTTTTTTAATAATCTCACTTTTATTTCAATTCACAAATGTTAAGTATAAATTCATTTTTGAATTTTGTGACTAAGATAATGATAATGAATTTCCTTTCCTAAATCCACCGTGGAGGTGTTCTTTCATTATCGATCAACCTCGCGAATCATTTCCAATTATACCTAAGAAATGACATTTTCTTCATAAATTTTCTCGCACTCCCTACAAATGCCAAATTATTCTAAAGAAAGCTAACAACGTAAACTATTCTCACAAAACTGTCTCCAATGTTTTCTATCTTTGTTGATTTGATCTTTTGTAATGCTTTTTATCAATTGTCAAATTCTTTGTAATCTCCTTTCTAGTTCAATCCATCTTCTCATGTTCTCGTATGCTCATTACTAGTTTCATGACTTTTGAGCCACACTGATATTTTTCCAATCATTAGTTCCTTCATAGTTAATTGAAAGTATTTTCCTCTTTGCTTAAATAATTTAATAACAAAAGCAAAATACTTTATCCAATGAAATTGAGTAAACTAACCATTTTCTGATAGTCTTCACCATTTGATAAATAACGAGTGTAATGTGCAGAAGAGAAATGCCTACTTCGAAATCTTTAGGAAAATATCCACTTTACTTTAGAATGACCTCTTTTCACCAGCAACATGTCTATTAAATTTTTAATTCCGCCAATTTTCCAATTTCTGATCTCAGAATAATCTAAAGGCAAAGAAACAACATGCATCTAAATCATCTGTTGTTCATTCATATTTTCCTCCAAATTATCATGCCGCCATTTTTGTTCACAATCATCCAAATCTTCTTTATTTACTAAATTCTCCCCTCATTAATATCTTTTTTCATCTTGAACCTTCTCATATATTTCCTTGTCAACATTACTTGTAATACTAAGAAATTTGTCCATAACTCCCACTTGAGATTGTAAAACTCCTCGCTTTTTTCTTTTTCTTCTTTCTTTTTTCATATCCAGACAAATACTTTCTAGTAGACATAATAATTCAATTCAATATCAATTCAAGATCAAACTTTAAATTAGATCAATAATGATAGAACCTGATGAGAGAATCTTGATAAATTTGATCAAACGAACATGTCTCTTTTCACTGAATCGCATAATAAAATATAAACTAACAAAATTATTATTTGATAAAATATAAAATAATTCAAATAAAAATATCGTTAAAATAAATAATAAATTATTTCATACCTATGATCGACATCAAGATTTTTGTCTCGTTTGTTTTATCAAAGAAAAAAATGAGGAACTCTAATTTTTTTTCGAAAGAGAAACCCTAATATTTTTTAACGGAGAGAAACTCAAATGTTGAAAGAGTGTTTTAACTTTTTTTTAACAAAAATAAAAAGAAGCCATCGTATAGAGTAATCGGCAATTTGAAGGAGTTTGCAAAAAGACATATCATTTAATGAAGTGGGGCCCATGTGAGACTTCCTTTATTACGAAAGTGGGGAGTCTTTTTTAGAGCTTTATCGTGATTTAACGTGAGTTTTTGAGAGTCATAACAAACCAAATTTTTTTATTATATTTAATTAATTATAAATTGCAAACATATATATAATATTTATTATTTCAAAGTTAAGCCCACTATAGTGGACTAGGTAGTAAAATTCCGTCTCTGCCATAGTGGTCATCATGTAACCAAGGTTTACGATCAAGATCAGAAAAGAAGAAAAAAAGAGGATATGCTGAGATTTTACGCAGAAAACAAACCAAACCTTTATGATGTTTGGGCTTGGAAAACCCAAGCTGTAAGTAATAATGATGATGTTGGTCTTAACTCGCTTTTATTGCTTCAGCGGACATATTCTCAATCGGCGTAATGTCAGATAAAGAAAATGCTGGGTTTTAGGGAGATGCTATCAAAAAATTTTTCAAACCCATGTTTCATCTTGGTTATACGACCATCACTCATCCAAATTGAGTGATTCAAATTTCTGCAAACTAGACTTTAGAAAACAAATTCCTTTTGAAATAAGTATATTCAAATTTTGACCCTATTGGATCCAAAAATTACAAAGTGAAGCTCGCTGAGCGCTTCAAGTCTATGTTGGTACAACTTAGTGTTGTCATAATTTCGCCATCATCATCCAAATTGAGTGATTCAAATTTTTAAGCAAACTAGACTTTATGAGAACAAATATCCTTGAAATAAGTATATTCACTTGTAATCTTCATTATACCCATAAATTTGTCTAATGGGGCCTGCTTGTAGAAATATTTCTGTGGTAATGAGATTCAAGTGAATAAATGAAATTATAAAAGTGGGATTTATATGAAATATGATTACATGAATAGAAATACGAGCAATGGCTGAGAACCCGATCATACAGTTATTATAAAAGTAATGGGCTTATAATATATGTATAAAGAAATATTGTCTAAAAGTATCTCATGTGGATACATGTGATTGACATTATCCATGTATATGAGATGTGCATAGCTTGAACATGAATGAAAATGCAATAAGTTTGATTGTCTGCATATGTCACCGTGTAGAGGGATAGATAGTATGCCTATGTGATAGCGCTTGCCGCGACATACGCTTTATAATTATCGAGGCCCCGCTTTGGGTCGTATGTCATAGGTCCTGCTTTGGTTCATTATAGTAGCCCCGCTTAAATTAAGTACAAATAGATATCATTGTCTCGCATGTTGATAAAGAAATGTTGGGGTTTTAGGAGATACCGCAAAAATTCTTCAAACCCACATTTTGTCTCGCTATAACATGGTCATCACTCATCCAAATTCGAGTGATTCAAATTTGTGCAAACTATACTTTTAGGAAAACAAATCTCCGAAATAAGGATATTCAAATTTGAAAACCCCATTGGACCTAAAAATTGGCCAAAATGAAGCCTGCTTTAGCAAGCTAGTCTATGTTGGCACAACTTTATTGTTTAGGCCATAATTTGGTCATCACTCATCCAAATTGAGTTATTCAAATTTTTGAGTAAACTAGACTTCTATGAGAACAAATATCCTTGAAATAAGTGTATTCAAATTTTAACCCCATAGTACCTAGAAATTCTTCTAATGGGAGCTCTGTTTGTAGGAAATATTTTGTGATAACGATCTCAAGTGAATAAATGAAATTATAAAAGTGATTGCTATATGAAATATGATTACATGAATAGAAATACGAGAAATATTGAGAACCTGATCATACAGGTTATGATAAAAGTAACAGTTATAGTATATGTATAAAGGAATACTATTTGAAGTATCTCATGTGATTACATTTGATTGACATTATCCATGTATATGAGAGATGTCCATATTCGAACATGAATGAAAATGTAACCAAGCTCAGACTGCTGTATATGTCACTGTGTAGAGGGATAGATAGGTATGCCTTATAGAGATACAATGTCAAAGATACGCTTTATAGATATCGATGCCCCGTTTGGGTCGATGTCATAGATCCCGTTTGGATCATTATAGCGGCTCTGTTTTGGTCATACAAATAGAGATCACTGCCTCAGATAAAGGATAAGACCTTCGTGCAAGGCAATGATAAATTCGCTATCCACTTCTTTGAATATGCAAGCACATAGACATAAGATGTGATAAAACAAAAATTGATTTGAAATTATAAGAAGCATGTAACATGGAAACGGTTATAAGTAGAAGCATGTAATATGAAAACAATACCAACAAAAAATGACAAAGCTTATAATGATATGAAAAGTAATTATATTATGACAATTGAGAGTGAGAACTCTACTAAATGGTATAATATGCAAGTATAATGATATATGAATAGATATTAAAGTAAATAGACAATTTTGTAAATTGTATATCGCTCTTAATGACCACTAATGGGTGGTCATATATGTTATATGTGTTTCCCACTAAAGTATAAGCTTAGCACGAGTGTTTCATCCATGTAGGTACTAAAGAGGACATCACAGCCGTCCGGCACATGCGAGAGCCAACACAGCAATAGGAGTCAATATCTATAGATTGCTACCTCTGATTTTGAATAGGTACATGTAAAGTTTTTTTTTTTGTATGTGTATAAGTCAATGAGACTCCTGATATTTGTACGGTGATTAATTATGAATACCACTATGTCAAGTTGTTTTATGTATTTGTGATTATAAATTAATTACATGTTATGGGCTCACCAATATTTAAAACAAGTTAAAGAGTCTGGTCCCATGCCGTGTCCCCTTCCGCTTTAGCGAGGTTGGGCGCGACAAGTTTGGAACTTAAAAGTACTTCATAAGGAAAGAAAACATAAAGGGAAACAAAATTTAGTGAAAATATAAAGTACGTTTAAACTTAATAAATTAATTTTATATGTTAATTCAACTCATTTTATTTGTTTCTATATATATATGACTATGAAATTTGAAAATATGTCAAATTTTGAAGAATTGGAACAAAACATGAGAAAATATTTTTTTAGTTTTTTTCCCGATATTTTCTCAATTGGTTCTACGGAAAATATAAAAATATCAAACATCATAAAATTCCTCAAAGTTTTAGTATATTTTTAAATTTCTTAATCCTATATAACATAGATAAACAATTAAAATGGATTTAGTAAACACAGAATTAATTTGTTAAGTTTGAACATATTTTCTATTTTCTTTTCGTAGTATTTTTCGGGTTCCGAATATAGCCTTATTCGATAAGACAAACTAACAAACACTTCCTCCTCTAACATTAAGAAATTTCAGGCATGACAAGGTGATTAGCGAGATTGTCTCCAGGGCTGACAAGAAGAAGAATAAAGCCAAGAGCAAACGGGATAAAACAGAGGTTTTTGTTCTGTTTTTTGCCCTGTTTTCCTCTGTTTTTTGTCCTGTTTTTTTAGTTTCTCAATAATCTAAAAATTATACTGAGGAATTGACAGCAAACAAATCTGAGTAAGAGGGAGCATTGGATCAGAAAAGGGCAAAAGCTCTGCGCTGGTACCGGACTGATATATAAAACATCGATTATGTTATGTAGCAAACGGGGCTAAAGCAAAAGCAGAGGAAAAGAGGAGAAATGAAGAGCTGAAAGTGAAAGAGAAGGCAAATATCATCAGACAGACAGGGGAATTCCCCCCAACATGTTCTTGTTTCTGATTGATTTCTGGAATATTAGAGCTTACTTTTCCTTGATCTTAACCATCTCAGTCTTCTCCCAAACATCTATCTCTATTTCTCCACTATCTCCATTTGGTCCGAGCTTTCGGGTTGCTGGCTCTTTTGACCGTGATGGTGGTGGCGGCGGCGGCGGGTTATGGTGAAGCAGGAGCAACGGCAGGCTTTTCTGATGGAGTTTCTTCTGGGCAGAGGAAGAAGAAAGAGGAATCTCTGCAGATTTTATTGGTGCTTTCTCTGTACCTTCGGAAATTTTTATTGCCGTTTCACCTGAAAAGAATTATAATCAAGACAGTTCCACCTGTTTTCATACACAGAAGATGCTTTCTGCTCGGTTTGGAACCCGGAAAGTATTTCGACGGTAAGGAAAATGATTTTCTCGAGTGTGGTTTCACCATGAAAAATGTAAAAAAATTAAATATAATCAAAATTATTCAAAGTTTTACATATTTTAAAATTTCTTAGTCATTATATAATAGAAATAAGCAAATAAAATTTATTTGAATTTTAAACCTATTTTTTATTTTTCTTCAAATCTTTTTTCTCCCACTTTTCCTTTTTCCTTATGCACTTTAAACATATTTTTTATTCACCTCCAAATTCTCTTTTTTTTCCTAACTACTTTCCGGGTTTCAAATGAACGACATTCTACCGTGAAAATCGCTGAAGCGGGAATTGCAGAGGAAGTGGCTTCCCTTTTGCTGATGACTGTGGTTGGAGCAGGTTGAGGAGGGGGTTCAGCCGTCTTCTTCTTCTTCTGATCTGAGATTATTGTTTCTTCCAGAGATTTAATGGCGTAAGCAGCTGCTGCAACTGCAGTTGCATATTCAGGATCATTACTCTGCTGCTTCATTCTGTTTGTGAATTGTCTCCACACCCACCTCAACCCTTTCCTCTCTGTAAAATTCCACTATCAACATGCTAAGGTCATTCCATTTTCAGAGAAAAAAAAAAGAAGTTTAAATTTAATAAATTAATTATATATGTTTATTCAAACGTATTTTATTTGTTTATCTATGTTATATAAATTAGGCTATGCTTTGAACCCAAAAAAAAAAATTAGAGAAAAAGGTTTAAATTTAATAAATTAATTATATATATTTATTCAAACTTACTTTATTTGTTTTTCTCGGTTATATAAGTTAGGCTCTTTTTGGAACAACGAAAATAGAGAGAAAAAGTGCAAGAAAAAAAATTGGAGAAAAATAAAAAAAAAATGTTTAAATTTAATAAATTAATTCTATATGTTTATTCAAACTTATTTTATTTGTTTTTCTCGGTTATATGTTGTAAATCTTTTTGGAACAACGAAAAATAGAGAGAGAAAGTGCAAGAAAATTGGAGAAAAAAAAAGTTTAAATTTAATAAATTAATTCTATATGTTTATTCAAACTTTTTTTTTTTGAAAAATATGTTTATTCAAAGTTATTTTATTGGTTTCTCTCCATTATATTAGGACTAAGAAATTTGAAAATGTGTAAAATTTTAAGGAATTTTATTTATATTTTATTTTCTTTTATATTTTCCAACTTTGAACCAAACATGCTAAGGAAATCATTTTTCTTAGCATTCATTTTCTTTTCCTAATACTTTTTGAGTTCCGTACCAGTTCTTGAAGAACCTGGAAAATACTTCTAGTTCCGCACTAAATTTAACATATTTTTATTTTTCCTTAAATCTCTTTCGTTTCACTTTTCCTCTTTATTTTCTTTTCAAGACTCTCTCGTTCTAGAATTACCTCCTTTGAAAGCCTCGAGTTTTCTCAGGTGGAATTTTTCACTCTTACTTCCTTCCCGCAATAAAAATTCGTTCTAACAAATTGTCGTGATAAAACTTTCATGAATGCATTTTTGGAAAAGAGAAATTTCATTTATTCTAAACAGCAAAATATTACATATGAACATAGAAAACCAAAGTGGTAAACGGCTCAAGGCCTACACAACATATTGACAAACAGGGATTTGATATATGACTTCTCTGTCTCATCGAAACAACTCTGTCATCTAAATCACCCACATGAAAACCAACGAATAAATCAATCGTTGTACGACGATACAATCACATACCGCAACAAGTCGACGACAAAAACACATAAAAAGAAAGGAAAACCGAGTGAACACTCATATCTAACCACTTTATTAAGAGAGAAAGCTCATATATGAGTGGACAAACAATGAAATGGGTGATGTCAATCCAAGGAAGACAAAAAAAAACCACCCCTCTTTTTCAATGGGATGAAAAGAAAGAACATAAGAAATCTCACGTGAAACACCGGATTAAAAAATCTACAGACATACACAGCTAGACAAGTTGAACATAAGCATCGAAAGTAGTTTCAAAAACTGTCTACTAATTCATCTGGGTGGACAAACGATGGGAAGGGTGATTTCAATCTTAGGAATGCCAAAAAACCACTCGGGATGAAAAGAAAGAAGAAAATGAACTAAGACTCCGTTTAGGTTCACTAAAATTTTCAATCCTATCCAAAATTCGTATCATGAAAATTTTCAATGTATTCAATCTTTAGTTTTCATTTTCTTAAAATACGTTTGCACTTGAATTTGGTTGAAAATATTGCCATTTTCAACCCCATTTGGTTGAATTTGGTTGAATTTTAATTAAACAAGGAAAACAACTTTTACCTGCTTTTTTGGATGATATATATAAATGTCAAAATAGTGAATTTATTTTCTTTGTTTTCAAAATTTGTTTTCGTCTTATTCTCGTAACTAAACGCGCTTCTCAAGCTGAAAGTTACTGCAGAAACAAAATTTTCTACCTACTAAACAGCAACTCTAAGGTTTCAGAGTGAGTAGGAGAGGAACTAGGCTTCTTAATCGTATGTAAACACATAATTAAGAAATCTACAAACACACACAGCCATACAAGTTAAGCATAAGCATCGAAAATAGTTTCGAAAACCGTCTACTAATTCATTTGGGTGGACAAACGACGGGAGGGGTGATTTCAGTCCCAAGAATGCCAAAAAACCACTTGAGATGAAAAGAAAAAAGAGAAGGAACTCGGGTTTCCAGAGGAGAGAAATCTAGAGACATACACAGCAGCCATACAAATTGAACATAATCATCGAAAACAGTCAGCTAAATCAAGACTTTCCTGGTTTGCTTCAGCAGAAACTTCATTAAAACTCTGAGATCAGATCAGAGGAAGTCCAGAATTTGAGGTTGAAGAAGATGGATTTGCATCCATGGAAGGGTTAGGTGTTGCTTATTAGAAGGAGAAAGGGAAGGAAAAGTGGAAGATTTGTGATGGGGGGAGATGCTTTGCATCAATGGATTGGTTTGTATTCTTATTCCCCATTAGACGATCCCACAACAGAGCACTGAGAAAAAGTCTAGTTTAATACATGAAAAGTTAGGAATCGTTTTAAATTAAAAAAGGTTCAAGGGTCCTTGTCTGACAATGTCTTCAAAACTGCTTCCAAAAATTTGTTTTTTGGAAACAGTATTTTAACTGTGGGCTTGTTTGTTTGGTTCCTCTCTTTTTTGTTTTGAAAAACAAGACAAGAAATATATAAAATATGTTGGTTTTTTAGTTTTTTGTTTATGTTATCCGTGTTTTGAAAACTATTATCAATAACAATTTCAAAACATAATCCAAACAAGCTTTATTATTCTTATTATGAGAAACAAAAGGCCTATTTGGTTCTTGTTTTTAAAAACTATTCTTGAGAACTATTTTTTAAAACACAAAAAAACATCATTTTGGGTTTGTTTGGTTTCAGTTTTTTAAAATTGTTTTATATTCTAAAAAAACAAGGAAAACATGAAGAACAAGTTTTGTTCACAATTTTTTTTTTGTTCTCGAAAACACTAAATTCCAAGCACAAAGCAAAGCCAGATAATGCAAAATTATAGTTTTCTATGCTTTCAAAAATTTGTGAACTAATCGTGATCTCTAAGATTTTCCCCCGAAAAACCACATGCTCTTGTTATCTTAATTTAGTGTTTTTGGGGTTTTTTTGACAATAAAATTGTGTTCTCACCGTCTTTCTTATTATCCTTATTTAAAAAAAAAACAAGAAAAAACATAAACCATACAATCCAAAATTTTTGTTCAAACACTCCGAGAAGAAAAGAAAGAACATAAAAGAAAAAAAAAATCCATGTTTCATTAGAGAAAGATCTAGAAAACTAGAGAAATAAATTACATGAACATCCATAAAAATAGCTAAAATTACTATTCTACCCCTCCTAAAAATAGGAAAAAAAAAACTCCAGCTCATGCATGGGAGCCAGAGAGCAAACACAACGATCACCTCTTTATATTTATTAAAGAAGACTTAAAAACAAGAAAAATTGGGAAAACATTTTGGTTTTTCGGGTTTATTTTTATTTTTGAAAATATAAAAATACAAAAACACTAAATTTAAAGAACAAATAAGAGTTTCCAAAAAAACATTTTATTGGTGTTCTTTGTGTTTTCAAAAACATGAATCAAACATGGTCTAGTTACTATTTTTGAAAATTGTTTCATGTTTTAAAAAATAATGAAAACAAATAAGAGTTTTCACAAAACACCTTTTTGATGTTATATGTGTTTTCAAAAACTGTTCTCAAGAACAATTATAAAAAATAGGTACAAAATAGGTCATGGTTCTTATTTTTTAAAACTGTTTTATGTTCTCAGAAAATAGAATAGTTTTTTTTTTTTTTTGTTCCTAAAATACAAAAACATAAAAATATTAAAAAAAAAGAGGAACTCTGCACTTAGTTCCTATTTTTTGAAAACTGTTTTATATTCTAAAAAACAAGGAAAACAAAAAAAACATGTTTGATTCCCTATTTTTTCTTCTTTTGAAAAACACAAAGAACTTAAAAAAAACACTAAATTTTAAAAACAAGAACAGTTTTCAAAGAACACCAAAACGGTGTTCTCTATGTTTTCAAAAACTATTCTCTAGAACAGGAACCAAACTGTCCCTATTATTCTTATTATGAGAAACAAGATTTCTTTCAAAAACTTATAGAAGAAAACAAAGAACATAAAAGAAAAAAAAAACCAATGTTTTATTAGAGAAAGATCTAAAAAACTAGAGAAAGAAATTACATGAAAATCCATAAAAATAGCTAAATTTACTACTCTACCCCTTCTAAAAACAGTAAAAAAAAAAACTCAATATTTTGTTTTCTTCTATGTCCATGTCCCTTAGGCCTCATTTATTAGAGAAGATCTAAAAACAAGGAAAACAAATAAGAGTTTTTAGAGGTATTATCTGTATTTTTAAAAACTGTTCTCAATTACAATTTTCAAAAATATGAACGGCCCTGGTTCATATTTTTGAAAACTGTTTTATCTTCTCAAAAAAATGAAAAGTTTTTTTTTTTTTTTTGTTATGAAAATAGTTTTAAAAAATAGAAAGCAGACCCTAGTTCCTATTTTTGAAAAATGTTTTATGTTATCAAAAACAAGGAAAATAAAAACATGGAGAACAAAAAAATGTTTTATGTTATCAAAAACAAGGAAAATAAAAAAAAACATGTTTTATTCCCTATTTTTTCTTGTTTTGAAAAACATGGAGAACACTAAAAAACACTAAATTCCGTAAAAACAAGAACAATTTTTCTATAATAGAAACCAAAAGTCCCTATTATTCTTATTATGAGAAACAAAATTTCTTTCAAAAACTCATAGAAAACAAACAACATAAAAGAAAAGAAAACCCATGTTTTATTAGGAGAAAGATCTAAAAAACTAGGAAAATACATGAAAATCCATAAAAATAGCTAAAATTACTATTCTACCCCTTCTAAAAATAGTAAAAAACTCCATATCTAACTCATGCATGTGGGAGCCATGAAGTCCCTTATGAGAGCAAACAGAAATGACTGAGGGGCAACAACAAGCTTAGTACTTCATTTATTGTGGTACATCTAAAAACAAGGAAAATAAATAAGAGTTTTTCGAAAACACTTTTTTTGTGTTATTTGTGTTTTTAAAAACTGTTTTCAAGAACAATTTTCAAAAATATGAACGAAACAGGCCCTGGTTCTTATTTTTGAAAACCGTTTTATGTTCTCAAAAAAAAGAGCAGTTCTCTTTTGTTCTAAAAAACATAGAGAACACAAAGCACGCTTTAAAAAAATGTAGCGCACTCTAGTTCCTATTTTTTGAAACTGCTTTTTTGTTATCAAAAATGCAAGAAAACAAAAACACGTTTGATTCTTTTTTTGTTTTGAAAACACAAAACACTAAATCTCGTAAAATAAGAACACTTTTCAGATAACACCGTTTATAGTGTTCTCTATGTTTTCAAAAACTATTCTCTAAAACAATAGCCAAACAAACCAAAAATTTCGTTCAAAAACATGGGGAAGAAAAGAAAGAACATAAAAGAAAAAAAACCCATGTTTTATTGTGGTAGCATCTAAAGGCTGCTTATGGACTTAACGCCGGTCGAATAGCTTTCAAAGATTAAGTCGTTTGTTTTTTTTAAATTTTCAACACTTATTGCTGAAATTTTAAAAAATTCTGAATAGAAAAAGGTAGGGTACATTTTGCTTTTCATTCAAAAGTCATTTCCACAAAAAATGCTAAAACTCAATCATCAATAACAAAAAGAATAACTAGCAATATACACTACTAGGGATGACAATGAGAGGGTTTGGGACGGGGCGATCCCATCTCGACCGGGCTCGTTTATTTTTTTCAATTCTCAAACTTGTCTCATTTAAAAAATTAAACAAGATGGGGCGGAGATGGGAAAATTCCCAAATTCACCCCGTTTACATTTTATTTTTGTTTTTATTTTTTTATTTTTATTTTTTTATATTTGCTTTTTTATTTTTATTATATTAAAATTAATATTTTTCATAAAAATAAAAATATTATGAATTTTTATATATTATTTATTAAAAAATATTATAATAATAATTATTATTTATATTAGTATAAAATAAAATAATAAAAATTATTTTTTAAATATAATCGAGGCGGAGCTTATTATTATTATTTTATATATATGGTTCATATTAAGCTTCATTCTGCCCGTTTTATACCTAAACAATTTATTTTTCTTCACTTATTTTAAATTAACTTAAATTTTAAACCATTTCCTCGACTTTCAAGATTTTCAGAAAATCTTGCCTGTAGCCACTAACAACTTATCACTCAGAAAATCGAAAATTTCGCTTATCTTAGAATTCGACGAAACTTTTAGGTCACTAGATTTCACGAGACAAATTTAACGGCGCAGTCCGTTTCACATCCGGTATCTTGGTAATTTTATGCCTTCCCGAACCCTTAGCGATACAATTTATTATTTTATTAACATTTTACCATTTTTTAAAATTTCTAATTTTCTCGTGCTTTACATAAAAGAATAATACCGAACTCGGTGGTCGGATTTGAAAAATAAACTCAAACCGTTAAAAACCCGATTAAAATTAAATTAAACATGTGACATTGTTTGTGACTGACGAGAACCCAAAATAACTGGTCCCGCGTCATCCCTACTCACTACCTAACGTTAAAAACAAACAACTTAATACTTAATGCTATTAAGTGCTATTCAGCATTAACCTCAAAAAAAGTTTTATTCAGCATTAAGTAAAAAAAACAAACACCACCCTAGAAAACTAGAAAAGGAAATTACATGAAAATCCATAAAAGGGCAAAAATTACTATTCTACCCCTCCTAAAAATAGTAAAAACCCATATCTAACTCATGGATGTGGGAGCCTTGAAGTCCTTTTAGAGAGCAAACATAGCAATATGAGGCAACAGTAAATGTCAGAAGGATCTACAAGCTTAGGCCTCATTTCTGGGATTTCTAATCCTTCTGTAACAGACAGTAGATGTCCATTGAGATACACCTTCTCACTTTGATATCTCCATCACCAGGACTCAAATGGTACTCTTCTTCCCCTTCTTCTTCATATTAATATCATCTCTGCTTTGGGTGATTCATGTCATTCTTGACTTTGATTCGAAACAAGTTGTGTCTGATATGTTGATTATAAGAATGTTGATGCCAGACTGTAAGAAAAAAAGAAAAAAGATTAATCGATAATATATTTTAGAGTTTTGTCTAAACTAGTGTTTAATTAAAACCGAAGTTAATGACTGATGTTTTAACCTAAAGTTGTGTTTGACATGTTGATTATAAGTAATGCCAGACTGGAAGATAAAAGGAAAAAAAATGTACTAAAGAATGATTAATCGATAATATATTTTAGAGTTTTGTCTTAGATCAATGCTTTTAAAATAAAAAAATATAAATCTAGTATAGCTTTAAAAAAAAGTGTTCAAATTAGTACTTAAAACTGGAGTTGATGACAACAGTATTATCTTCGTTTAAAATCAGTACATGGCTTTAACATCAAGTTGTGTTTGACATGTCGATTATAAGAATGCTAATGCCGGACTGGAAGAAAAAAGAAAAAAGAAAAAAAAAATAGTCAAGAATGATTAATCAATAATTAATAACTTATTTCACCTTTTGCTTTGAGCAGTGAGAATATACGCGTAAATAAGGAGAATCATTTTGAGTGGCTGCAAGTACTTTATTCCCCATTAGACGATCCCACAAGAGAGCACTGAGAAAAAAAGTCAAACAAAATTATTAGAATATGTATTAATTCCGAAATTCCTAATTTGTATTAATTATAATTCCTAGTTATTGTATTAGTGTGATACGTATAGATGAAGGAAAGCTTTTAAGAATATTTATATATATGTTATAAGTAATGAGAGATAACAGTTTCTAAAGGATATTTGGTGTGTATAGAAATTTAAATTGAAGGTTTTGTGAGGTATTTTCATGGGATTTAGCATGCATCTTAGGGTTTTATGATTTTATAATAACAAAGCATTGATAATCAAAACATCGATAAAGTTTATTCAAGAATCTTCTTTATAAAGAGTCATTTGTGAAGATTTATTCATGAACTTTAATTTATGTCTATGCATGTCATTTTACTAGACATATGTCAGAAAAGAAATTATCTTCTTTATTCTTTAAATTTAGTAGTTTTATGTTTTAAAACCAAAAAATAAACCGAAAACCAAACATAATTTCTCCATTTTTCTTGTTCTCCTTGTTTTTAAAACAAAAAACAGTTTTCAAAAAAAAAAAAACAAATATGCATATATTTTTCCCGGGTGGTTTTATAAGTATCAATGTTAAAAGTTTTCAAATAATTTATGGTTTGATAAAACATCATTTCAATAAATAAAAAAAATAGTTAAATTAGAAGCTATTCCATAAAAGAGAGTTTATTTAAATGTTTAATTATGTTTCTATTTCTATATATGATGGAATTAAGAATGAAACTAACCCGTAATAATCAGGATTAGGAGTGAAAGTAGAGGTATTAAGGAGACCATAGTTTCCTCCAATTAAAGATTGTCTACAGAAAACCTTGTGGTTGAAGGTTGCTGACATGCCCAGTTGATCCAAGTACCTGCCTCACCTCAAATATTTTGTGTTAAAATACAATATTTCTCAATGCATACAATGGGATAAGGTGCAAAAAATGTCATCAATTTTTGTCCGTATGTCTCATTTTGCATTTGAATTTTTTTTTTCGGTGTCAAAATACCTTGGACGTTTACTTCTATAGCCCAGTCATGCCCTTGCCGTTAAAAAAGGTCATAAATGGACAAACGCATGTTATATACCTCACATGTGTCAGAGTTTTCAGTCTGGTTTTTTTTTTAACAGTGATGGAGATGGGTATTTACGGAAATAAACATTACGGGTATTTTGGGATTGAAAAAAAGTTCAGGTGCAAAGTGGGATTGTAAAGACCTGGCCCGATAATGTAGATTTGTCTGATTTCGGCCCAAGGGATCCCACAACTTTAAAACGTGTCTATTAGGTTGAGATAAGCACATACATATGATGCCAAAAACTTTCTTCCCTATCCGATGTGGGATATGACAAACCATCCCCTCTCATGCAGACATCCTCGATGTATTCCATGGGATTGTGAAACCGAATGGACAAACACACCCTACGGGGCCAAACTGATCAAACTCCCACACGGGAGTCGGCTATCAGCTCTAATACCATTTGTAACAACCCCCCAACCATTTAGATATTATTTGCATTAGGTCCAAGGGGCCTTACGGATTTAAAACGTGTCTACCATAGGTTGAGAGGAGCACATATTTATATAATGCTATAAACTTTCTCCCTTATCCGATGTTGGATGTGACAAACACCCGTCCCCCCTCTCATGCAGACACATTGTGTCCTATGGGATTGAGGGGCCAAACTGAATGGACCCCCACACCGTTATCGGGGATGATACCATTTTGTAACTACCCAATTCAACCATGTAAATATTGTCCACTTTGAGCCCAAGAAGTCTCACGATTTTAAAACTCGTCTAGTAGGTTTAGAGGACCACATACTTATACAATACTAGAAACTTTCTCCCCTATCCAACGTGGGATATGATAAGGATATATGCGCACAAAACTTAGGGGCATTTGTTCACATCACCCCTATATAAAATGATTAAAATATTTCTCATCAGAAGCCATTGGCAAAGGTGTGGGACAGTTTTTTACGACCACTGTTGTAAGCACCAACAGCGTCTCCAATCCATGCAAATGCCCATGGCCCAAACAACTTGATGCTTTCTTCTCATGCAGACAATGTCCCTTGCCAGAAACCCATAGATTACGGACCAAACGGACAAACATCCCACGAGGCCACTCATCAGAATTCTTAAACACCGTGGTCGAGGATCGGGCGACAATTTTTGTAACAATTCAACTCCAAATCCATACAGAGAATGATTCAAGGCCCAAGGGGCCTCACGACTTTAAAACGTATCTACTAGTTTGAGAGGGGTATATACTTATATAATACCATAAACTTTCTAACATAATGTAAGACCCGAGAAATGCCAATTTATGAATAAGGCAAATCGTACTGACATTTAAATTGTAATTTGACATTAAATTGTACTTCGTTAAAATCCAAAATTTATTCTCTAGGATCCTGATGATGAAATGGATTTCAATTTGAATCGCCTCATTAAATCTAGCTAGCACGCAAAATTTCGTCGAATTTCGAGACAATGGAGTCGACACGCTCGAGACATCATCGTCGGGTGTCAGAAACGACTTTCGGCGCAACGAAGTCACATATATAGCACGTGACTCATGTACCATAAGTGGTATGAGTAGAGAAATGATGAAAATGGATATCGATAGTGCCGAATGTCAAACTCCAGAATGAAGCGGACATAATAGGCATTTTGGATTTTGATTTTAAGTCACAAAGTGACAAAATAGTGTATAGTGCATCTTCTCCTTCATAAACCAAGGCAAAACGTGAAATGGGAGGAAAATGTTACAGAAAGCAAAAATGGCGAAATTTTAGTGTGAGAGGGTTGGACTTCTCTAAAATACGGCGATCCCGACCACTTGGCGCCTTCGACAAGAAGGAGAACCGGCCACACGTAGGCTTCGCGCGGCATCGGATTTGCAGCTGACAACCCAGATGTAAGTGGTTTCCCTACTTATGCGTTTATTCCCGTTTAAGTACTTTATAAATGTTTGAGTCGAATCGAGACCGTTAGTCAGCTTTGATTCGGCCTCAAACCTCGGACCGAATTGATATAATTTTATGGAATCCAAATGTGCAGCCCGTAACCGTGGGGGCTGTTTGGGGGTTTTATTTTATAAAATTTGTATTAAATCATGTATTGATAGTAATGAGGCCTTAAATGGCTTGAATTGCGTGGTTCACTATGAACCGATGAATTAGGATTTTTCGAATAGTAACCGAGGGTTTCACTATTCCCGAAACAGTGTTCTCAAAATATATTTTTGTGAAAATATGTGTTTGGTTGAGTGATTTAAATTAAATTGCTCGTGTTTGATCATTAGCCCAAGTAAGCTAATTTTGACGTATTAATTAATTAATTTACATGACATGATTGTGTGAATTAAATTTTTGTAAATATATGCATGTTTATATATTTACCGTGAATTGGGATCAGACGGATCCCAAGATACATTTATCTTATACGCACCTAACACCCTGTGACTATAGGAGCTGAGCGCATGAGATGAGTCTTAGAGAAAACCCGTCGAGGGTTGTCTAAAAATACTAATTATCTGAGGGTAGTCCAAATTAAAAATATCAATCGTCTGAGCGCCTCAATCGATATTCATCTGGCAGAGTCCATTAAACAAATAATATATCAATCGGGTCGGATCGGCCCCATTGATATATACACATCGGAGGGTTGTCCACAAACAAACAAAATAATAATTTTCATACGAGGCTTAGGCTATGTGAAGGAGCTGCGTATGACTCGGATCCGAAGTCAAGTCAGTGTGTATTATCCAAGCAGGACTGCCATGCATTTGCTCGAATGTGTTTCATTGGAACATTGCACCGCACTTAGGTGGTGAGTGTACCCACTTAGTGGCGCATTCCACTATCGACATTAGCTCACCCCGTCGAGGGATCTTATTTCTTACAGTACAGGAGCGTGCGAGGACTGCCTGCCCTAGAGACCGAGGATTAGAAGAAAGCCTAAGTTATAGCTTTGATGTATACATGTGTATTAGAACTTTTAAGTTTAATGTGTATGGTATTGTATAAGAGTAAAAACATATTAACTCTTGTAACTATTGGGTATATAGTTGGATTCATAGTTTATGTATATTTGAAAGTATTGTTTATGGGCCCGCGGTCGTTTAAATCATAAATCGTTATATTGACCTGGGACAAAGCTTATGTGTTCAGATTGGGTAGAGCTCCCGCATAAAGGAGACTCGCCTCGATTTTCGTGGAAAATGCCCGGCCAATCTCGACATCCACCAAAGATTCCGCGGCCGACGGTAGCCACCCGACCCCGGATTTCAAGGCCACAGCCTTGGCATCGCAGCACAGTATACCTGGCTACCTAGGGCTTGAGGGGATCTGGGCTTAGCCATAGTCTTGGAGGTGTAAGAGAACATTACCACTAGGTGTCCGATGCAGATTAGGTATGAGATTACCTGTGAAATCACTTCGACAAACTAGACACCGTGCATGCATGTGTTTGTTGTGTTTTCAGGTGTGATTTTACGAAACATTGTGTGAATGTTTGATGAATGGTATATATACTATGCTCATGTTATGTGAATGTTGTGTGCTTAGGAAAAAAAAATAGCACCTAGGTATAGTGTGGAAAGTTTTGGAAAAAAAAATTTCACAAAGGTACAACCTGAACAAAAATGAGAAAGAATAAATTTTATAAATTTATTCTGCCTATTATTAGGTGATGAAAATAATTTTCTAAGTTGAAGAAAATCAGAGAAATAAATTTTTATAAATTTATTTGGGTATGGAGAACACAGGAAAAAATATATGTATAAATATTTTTTTCAAAATTTTCCATTAGCTGGAATTCAGGGGAAATATATATATATATATATATTAGAGCAAAATCAAATGGGCTATCGCCCCATTTGAGCACCGGGCAGCGCGGCGCAAGGGCCAAGCGCGCTGGCTGGCAGCAGCGCGGGCGCGAGCGGCACTGGGCCGGGCGCTGGAGGCCGGCTGTGGCTGCACTCTGGTGCCCCACTCGCTTTGACCCGGTTTGACTCAAGATTATTCCCGAGCTACTTTGACATTGTTCGTGAACCCGGTTCATGAACACTGTTCATCACAAAAAAAAAATGTTCGAAAAAAAAAATTTATTAAATTAAAATAAAATCAAATCAAATAAAATTAGATAAAAATTTTCGAAAAAAATAAAATTTTCAAAAATGAAATTTTCGAAAATAAAATTTTGTTGAAAACAATATTTTAAATGCAATGATCGACTTGCATTACTCAGAATGCAAGGACTATGTGTATACACCGATTTATGTGTATGATTAGTGTCTGGTCGTTTATGCCTGTGAGATACTGTGGTCGAGATTTACCCGCCATGTTAATTGTAGATGGCTAGTAGAGGACGTCCACTTGAATCAAGTCGTGCACCACCGACATTCGACCAGGGCCGCCAGATTTAATCGCAGTCTTTGGCCGAGGTCGTAGGTGTCAGAATGTCGCTATCGCACGTGCCAGCATAAAGAGGTGGGTCAGTGGAGGACCTAGTGACTCGTGAGAGATTTGTAGAGCGCACTACCCTCCGACATTCACAAGGGAGGAGACCCGATGGTGGCAGATCATTGGTTTATGCAGATCGAGAACGTACGGAGGCTAGCGATCACCCGATACCGACTCGTGATCAGTTAGTCAGATTCTAGCTGGGAGGGCGAGGCTCGGGTATGGTGGAGATGGGCTAGACTTCTGCAGACTTGTAGGTTATGACATGGGCGTAGTTTCGTGATCGCTCATGGTAAGTACTTCCAGAGATCATGAGGCATGCCAAGGCCTCGGGGAGTTCCTGTGAGCCGGCCAGCGGGCGACGATCAGATGGACTACGTGGCCAGATTCACGTAGCCAAGACGATTCATTACGACACGCGCCTGGCTGCACTCTACATGCTGTGAGATTCGAGTATGGGCTGAAGTTGTCCATTCGAGACAGGATTGTAGGACTTCGCCTACAAGATATGGATTCCATGTGGCGATAACCCCGACCACAGAGAGCTGGGTTTGTGAGGGAGACCTTGTAGGAGCTCAGATGTGAGTTCTCCTGCGGATTAGGGCGAGAATAGGATGATATGTCGAAAGGTGAAATGGAGATCTCGGGACTCTATCACAAAGTGGACCCGAGGATCAGCGGACATGTCAAAGTTCGATGTCAACTCGGGATGGATCGCCGACACTTACAAGGTCAGCATCGATCGTGAGCGCAGGGAGGGTTACCGCCTACACGCAGGACGGTACTCGTGTGGTGTTTCAGGGGATAAGAAGGAAATTCGCCTGCACAAGATATGAGTCCAGTGTCGTGACGCACGTTGGCTAGCGAGCCTTACCCTACAGGACGAGGAGAGACCGGACTTAGATCTACCTCGAGTAGTATGCGAGTATGTGGATGTTTTTCCAGATGAGCTACCTGGACTACCTCCATATAGGGATGTAGACTTCAGTATTGAGTTACACCCTGGTACTTCACCCATCTCTATGACTCCGCATGATGGCACCAGCTTGAGTCATAGAACGAGTCCGAAGCATAAGAGCTATTGGACAAGGGGTTCATTAGACCAAGCACTTCACCATGGGGCGATCCAGTTCTATTTGCGAAGAAGAAGGACAAGACCCTTCGACTGTGCATTGACTACAGGCAGTTGAACCGGGTTACGATCAAGAATCGGTACCCATTACCGAGGATTGACAATTTGTTTGACACTGAGAGAGCGTGAGTCTACCTAAGATAGACCTTCGTGACCGGGGTTACCATCACCTGAGTGGTTAGGATGATATCCCTAAGACAGCTGCTTAGGACACGCAGGGCACTTGAGCTACTTCTGCGATGCCCTTCTGATTGGACGTAACGCGCCAGCCGATTCATGGATCTCATGCATAGAATATTCCAACTTGCCGTAGTCTTCGTGGATGACATCTTGATCTACCCCGTACCGTGAGCGGGAGCACGAGAGGTCACTTGAGGATCGCTTTACGCTGCCGAGAGACCATCGGGCCAGGACGCCAAGTTCCGCAGGCGCGAAATTCGCCATCGAGGTGAGATTTTCGGGACACGTGAAGGTCGCATCGTGAGGTCACGCACCCGCAGAAGGTCGCAGGCGTTGATGAGTCGAGAAAGCCGAAGTCACCGGCATACCTGGGCGGGATCACGCGTATTACGTAAGATTCATCGAGGATTTCTCCGTAATGGCAAGACCTATGACTAGCCGACTCGTGAAGGAGGTCAAGTTTGATTGGGATGACCGATGCAAGGAGGCATTCCAGGAGTTTAAGAGGAGACTTACTTCAGCTCCCATCTTGATAGTCCCGGACAGGGGACAAGGGTACACAGTGTATTGTGATGCCTCGAGGGCCGAATTGGGATGTGTTTTGATGCAGTCCGGGAGGGTAGTAGCTTATGGTTCTCGTCAGTTGAAGAATCAAGAGCAGAATTACCCCACACACGACATGGAGTTGGCGGCCGTAGTCTTCGCCTTGAAGATTTGGCGCCACTACTTATACGGCGAGGAGTTCGAGGTGTACTTAGACCATAAAAGTTTGAAGTATATTTTCACGCAGCGGACCTCAACATGAGGCAACCAGATGGATGGAGTTCCTGAAGGATTATATCACTTTACTACCATCCCCGTAGGGCAAATGTGTGGCCGATGCACGCCGGAAGTCATGAGAGCCGCTAGTATAGCTTCTGGAGTGCGGGATGCTCGAGACCGTGGGACGCTTTGGGCTACGTGATGTTCAATGTACTCGTGGCACGTTAGTGGAGTTTAGTGGCTACACCGCCTTTATCAGCAGAGGATTGAGTCCTAAGGGGCGGACGCAGATAGTGTCCATCGTGGACCGAGTACGTGTACGGGTGACGAGGGTCGGACCGCTCACGATGGTAGTCTTCGATATATAGGGATGGGTAATGTCTCGCTTGACCGATTCAGAGGAGATTCTCAGTGTTTCACCGCTTCCTCATCACAGGCATCCGTGTGGCACAAAGATGTACCGTGATCTTCGCAGCATTCATTCGAGTGGGATGAAGAGACATCGTGAGGGGACTTTGTTCGACGATGTCTCACTGGCCGCCAGGTTAAGGCCGAAAGCACCGTGGCTGCAGAAGGCTACTTCTCAAATCATCGAGGTAATGAGCGAATGAAAGCACGTCACGATGGACTCGCGACCACTTGCCACGGGACGCAGCCAGGCGCATGACGCGGTATAAAGCAGAGCGGACTCCGCTTCGTCTGCTGCACATTTTCTAGTCAGGCGAATGACCTTCGCCTCGAGAGATTCCCCACGGCCAGGCTATCTGAGAGATAGTTCGACTACATGGAGTACCAAGATCCATAGCATCGGAGACCCGAGGTTTATCGCACACCTTTGGAAGAGAGTTTCCAAAAGGCTATGAGCACACTGCTACCGACGCATGAGCACACAGTTCCACCCGTACGATGGTCGGGCCCCGAGAGGACTATACAGATTAGAGGACATGCTACGAGCATGCATCCCGGATCACAAGGGGCAGCCGGGAGGAGCATTTACCCTATGGAATTCGCCACAACAACGCTTATTAGGCGAGTATAGATGGCACCGTATGAGGCACCTCGCATGGAGCTACGGTGTCACCATCAGGTTGGATCGAGGTGGGAGAGAGCTCCATCATCGGGTCCCGATTTGATTAGGAGACACTCCAAGAACGTAAGCTTGATATGACAAATATGCCTTTCACGCCGAGCCTACTAAGAGCTATGCGGATGCGACGCCGACCCTTAGAGTTCGAGGTTGTGATCACGCCTTCATGTGATGCCTAAGAGGGAGGGTCAGGTTCGGCAAGCGTGGAAGCTATCGCCAAGGTTCATTGGACCTTTCAAGATACTGAGAGTAGGCACTGCTATAAGACCATACATGCTTATCGCCAAAGATGATAGGTGTCCACGAGGTTTTTCACGCTCCATGTTCTAAGTATACTCCGTAGATCCAAATTTTTCAGGGCGGATCGGGACCAGATTGGCATTTACACTGGATGGTCTCTTCTGAGTGGCGACCGCATATTTTAAGAGTCGCGCGACGGTTTTGCGACGCAAGACTATGAGGTTAATGATGCCGCCACAAGCAGCCATCTGGCTGTTATATGAGTCAACATGGGAATCTGAGGACACGACGCGCCACTCTATCCCTTCGCTTAGGTGAAGGTAATGCTTGATTTAGTCGCTTAATATTTAAATGACTGCTACATGCATGATAGAGTCCACGTTGCATATGCATGTGAGTGATTATGATTGTCTAGAATTTCAGGACAAAATTCCTTTTAAGGAGGGGAGAATGTAAGACCCGAGAAATTCCAATTTATGGAATAAGGGCAAAATCGTAATTTCGGTTACGAAATTGTAATTTCGGTTAAAAATCCGAAATTTATTCTCTAGATCTCGATGATGAAACGGATTTCACCGTTAGAATCGTCTCAAGAAAAATCTGGGCCAAGACGAAATTTCGTCGACCGGTGGACAATGAGTCGAATAATAGCGCTTTTTCGAGACATCGGCCAAGCCAAGTCGTGAAAATGATTTTCGATGCGACGAAAGTCACATATAGCACGTACTCATGTACCATAAGTGGTATGAGTAGAGAAATGATGAAAATGGATAGCCGAGATAGTGCCGAATGTCAAAACTGGTAAATGAAGGGACATAATAGGCATTTTGGATTTTGATTTTAAGTCACAAAGTGACAAAATCGTGTATAGTGCATCTTCTCCTTCATAAACCAAGGCAAAATATGAAATGGGAGGAAAATGTTACAGAAAGCAAAAATGGCGAAATTTTAGTGTGAGAGGGTTAGACTTCTCTCTAAAAAATACGGCGATCCACCGTTTAAGTAGCCTTTCTGGACAAGCATGAGAATTTGGTTTACGCGGAGTAAGCACAGGTGGTACCGATTTGTGAGTTTTTGACAAACTCCGAGATGTAGAGGTTTCTCCCTACTTGCGTTTTATTCCCGTTTTAAATACTTTATAAATGTTTGAGTCGAATGAGGCCGTTAGGGGCCGTTTGATCGGTCCCAAACCTTAGGACCAAATTGATATAATTTTATGGAATCCAAATGTGCAGCCCGTAACCGTGGGGGCTGTTTGGGGGTTTTATTTTATAAAATTTGTATTAAATCATGTATTGATTGTAATGAGGCCGGAAATGGTCGTGAATTGTGGGTCTACTAAGTGTCTGATGAATTAGATTTTCGGGAATAGTAACCTAGGGTTTCACTATTCCCGAACAATAAAATATATTTGTGGAAATATGTGTTGGTCGAAAGGATTAAATTAAATTGCTCGTGTTTGATCATTAGCCCAAGTGAGCTAATTTATTTATTAATTAATTAATTTACATGACATGATTGTGTGAATTAAATTTTGTAAATATATGCATAAGTTTATATTTACTCGTGAATTAGACTGTATTGGAATTGGCATATGCATTCCATATGCACCGGAACACCCTAGACTATAGGAGTGAGTGCATGAGATGAGTCTAGAGAAAACGGCTCGAGGGTTGTCTTAAAAATACACCATCGAAGGGTAGTCCAAATTAAAATATCAATCGCCGGAGCGCCCAATTGATATTCATCGGAGGGTAGTCCATTAAACAAATAATATATCAATCGCCGGAGCGTCTGTCTGATATATACACATCGGAGGGTTGTCCACAAACAAACAAAATAATAATTTTCATACGAGGCTTAGGCGAGGAAGGAGTAGTCAGGAGGACTCCTGATCTGAGTTGTCATGTAGACATTCAAGTGTGATCATGCATTTGCTTGAATGTGTGTTTTCATTGGAACACTGCAGACCGCACTTAGGTGGTGAGTAGCCCACTTAGGGCGATTCCACTCATCGAAAGCATTAGCCTTACCCCCGTCGAGGGATATTGTTTTATTAAAAGCCAGGAGCGTAGTGGACGGCTCGGGCCCCAGAGACCGAGGATTAGAGGAAAGCCGAAGTCTGCGGGCTTTGATGTATACATGTATTAGAACTTTTTAAGTTTAATGTATGTATTGTATAAGAGTAAAAACATATTAACTCTTGTAACTATTGGGTATATAGTTGGATTCATAGTTGGCATGTATATTGAGTATTGTTTATGGGCCCAAGTGGCCGTTTTAAATCATAAACTGTTATATTGACTGTTTGGGATAGGTTTATGTGCCTCAGATTTTGCAGAGCCCTGCATGTGCTGAGACTCTCGCCCGATTTTCGTGAAATGTCAATACCCGACATTCACGAGTATTCCGCGGCTGATTCGATAGCCACCGGGATTTCGTGATTCGGGGCGTCACGACATCGATGCGGGATGCGAGCAACACCCTCCCGCTTCTCATGCGCATAACGCCCTCGCCAGGTACCATAAGATCGCAGGCTGATCGAATCTAACTCCCATATCGGGGTCGAGGATCAAATTTGATACAATTTATAACAAGCCGACCCAACTATGTAGATATTATCTGCTTTAGACCAAAGAGGTCTCATGGCTTTAAAACGTGTCTACTAGGTTAAGAGGGACTCATACTTATACAACACCATAAACTCTCTATCCGATAATGAAATACGACAATGATATACGCGCAAAACTCGAGGACATCTGTTCATCTTATATCTAAATAGAGTAATGATTAAAATATTTCTTACCAGAAGCCATTGGCAAAGGTATGGGACATATTTTTGCCACCACTGTTGTAAGCACCACCAGCTTCTCCAATCCATGCATCTGCCCATGGCCCAAACGACTTGATGCTGCCCTGATACATCTCATATCGCTCCGAGCTATTCGGGATAGAAAATATGGGCCTCGAACTTTTGTATATCGCTGAGGGATCAACCCTCGCATATATTTATATACACCCCAAAAAAAAAAATAACAATGTTTTTAAAATCTAATCGTAATTGAATCAGAACGCATTAGTTCACAATTTAGGGAAGGAACCGAGATCGGAAAGGTTATTTGCCGATGATCCCACAAGCCGATTCAAGCCTGGTTTTTGGAAAATAGTGTGGAAAATAGAAAGGAAAGCTGTAAAGGAAATAAAAGTTGAAGGAAAATAAAAATATGTTTAAATTTAATAAATTAATTCTATATTTATTCACTCGCTGATTTGTTTCTGGCCATTATATATAAGGATTAAGAAATAAAAGTTGAAGGAAAATAAAAAAATATGTTTAAATTTAATAAATTAATTCTACATATTTATTCAGACTCGTTTTATTTGTTTCTCATTATTATATAAGGATTAAGAAATTTAAATTTGTAACATTTCTTCTCCAATCGGAAAAATCTTAGGCTCCGTTTGGAACCCGAAAAGTACTAAGAAAAGAAAATAACAATGTTTTAAAAACCGGATCGATGATTGAATTGAAAAAGTTACTAGTTCACAGTTCAGGAGTCGAACCGTGGTTGAACTGGAATCGAAAAGGTCACCGATTGACAGTCCGACCGGCCGATTTAGTCTGGTTTTTAAAACAATGGAAAATAGGGAGGAAAAGTGGAAGGAAATAAAAATTGGAGGAAAAAAAAAATATAGGTTTAAACTTATTAAATTAGTTCTATATGTTTATTCAAACTCATTTTATTTATTTATATCTATTATATAAGAACTAATAAATTTAAATTTGCAACATTTCTTCTCCAATCGGAAAAATCTTAGGCTCCGTTTGGAATCCGAAAAGTACTAAGAAAAGAAAATAACAATGTTTTAAAAATCGGACTGGTAATTGAACCAGAAAAGTTACTAGTTCATAGTTTAGGGGTTGAACCAATAGTCAAACCATGGTCGAACCAGATTAAACTGGGATCGGAAAGGTCACCGGTCTACGATTCAATCGGTCTGATCGGCCAATTCAGTTTAGTTTTTAAAACACTGGAAAATAGAGAGGAAAAGTGGAAGGAAATAAAAATTAAAGGAAAATAAAAAAAATAGGTTTAAACTTTATAAATTAATTATATATGTTTATTCAAACTCATTTTATTTATTTTTCTCTTTTATACAAGGACTAAGAAATTTAAAAATAAGTAGAATTTTAAAAATATTTGATTTTCTTATATATTTTTCACGATGAAAACAATCATAAAAATAATTTTCCTTACTTTTTTTCTTTCCTCTTTTACTTTTCGGGTTCCAAACAAAGCCTTAACGTATTCCCCATATCATATAATGGAAAATAGATTTCATGAAAAAACAAAATTTGAGGAAGAAGTTTTTAAAAACTGCTTTGTAATTTATTCTGAAAACAAAAATATTTTCTATTATCTGAAATGTTATTAATTAAACTATTGGCCATATGTGTAGTAGACGGATAAGTTGGCATAAATACTCGATGCTTGGTCACATGCTTAACTTATCCTTAAACTTTTTGGTCAAATACTATCACTAACATTTATTTCATCACTCGAATATGTCCTTATTTTCAACGGAGTCAACAGATAGACAAACGGGCATTTAACGTTGTTGACGTGTCACCCATCAACTGCGTCAAACACTTGTTTATCCTATTCACTCCGTTGATAGTATAAACATTTTTAGATATGCATGAAATGTATTAGTGTGGAGTGCAATATTTGACCTAAAAGTTTAAGACCGACCAGACATATGTTAAACACAAAGCGTATTTGCGTATCTTATCTCTGATAAGGTGATAGGAAATGTTCGGAACTCGCGCCAAGGTTGTAAGTATGGCTGAACCTGGCCGACCGATTGCGCCGGGGCCATTTCTCGGTAAACGCTGGCAACTACTTATCATAAAAGCCACAGCCCCATAATTTTTGGCATTGGGCCGCTTTCAGATATTTTTAACCATCTTCTTAGTTTCAACAAGTCCTTTCAGATATCGCTTGCTTCTATCCTCGTCGAAACCCCTTCTCCACACACCATTTCCTGAAACCACAGCTCAACATCATAAATTTTCATTTATTGAAATGTTATCTATTATGTATATTAGTTGTAAATATCCATGCATATTTTTTATTTTTAGTGGGAAATTATGATACGATCGTACTTGTTATGATACGATCTCATATGGGTTCCACGTGATATTATTGAGTAATAATTTGTTTGAGATGTTTCTTCAATCCACGTCTGTTTCTGGGTCGTGCTTTTATATCAAGCCATGCCTATTATTTATGCTTTTCATCGAGTCGCGTAGACATAGCGGAAGGGCTTCCGCACCGAAAGAGAATCAAGTGAGAGCATGAGCCCACGACGTCCCAGATCTCTTAGGATGGTAATGATACGATCAAACATCGCTCTACATGATAGGATAGATAAAGATTTTGCTTCGAGAGGTTCTCTCACATAATACGCTTGGCTTTGTGTCAGCCTCTCCCATTACATGCTTGGACACCTATAATTGGTACGTGAAAGCGGCTATCTAACGCCGAGATATGTCCTAAATGAAAGCTATCCAAAGATTTCGGACACGACACGATCTCCATTATCTGCTCCATACGAATGCAGAATCATATTTACTGGTGAGATTCTCCTACATACGGTCGATCTTTGGCCAATTTCCTATTGGGCTTAAAAACCTATCATAAGTACTTTCATTAAGAAATAACGCGATAGCGGAAAATTAAAGACAGAAAAGTGTACTTACCTATGCCTTAGGCTTCAAGTAAAGTTTATCAAAATACGAATCGGTCCACAAACGTCTAACTTTTCCAAGCGACGGACACGATACACCTAACAATCATTCTCTCAGGCAGCCAAGCCAAAAGTAATTTTAAACATAAAAATGTTTGTTTTCACACAAGTTTTGCCTAAAATAAATAAAAATAATTAACTTTCAAGTAAAGATACTATCTTAACTAATTATAGATAATATCTCAACTAATTATTTAAGATAATACTTACGATTAATTAAGATAATACTTCTACTTAAAAACCAATTATTTGTTCCTAAATAATGAATTTCCCATTCTTTGTCCATTTTTCCCTTTTATTGTCAAATCGATACCATGAATTTCCCATTCATACTCAGTTCGCATGAATCAATCTGTACCCTTGAGACGGTATACTGGATCAAGTCTACGTGCATTTTAGGGTCCAGTCGTTTAGTCCAGGTGATATTGTCACCGTTGGGTGGAGGCTCCGGCTTGTCCTTCCCGTACAGAGCATTCAATCCAAAAGTAAGCAAAGCTCTGCAATTTTTTTTAATCGGTTCATAAGAATTTCTACTCAGAGTGAGGAAAAAGCAGTACTCATTATGTGATTAACAAAAATAAATTGTTTTTTAAATATAATAATTTTCATTAATTTTATTTTTATATCCCTAACTTTCATTTTACTTTAATTAAAATTTAACATCAAAACATCACATCAGATCATATCTGGACATAAAAGAGTTTCAGAATTTCAATAAAATTCGATATTTAAAAGTGAAAATAACATATAAAAAAAACCATAAACTGTATCCCAACCTGGTATCTATTTGCAATAAAAATAAATAAATAAATAAAATCAAAGTTCAGGGTTTTTTTTATGTTATTTTCTATTTAAAAGTAAATTTTGTTTATGATTTAAATGCAAAACATAAAAGCTCGAATTTTAATACTATTATTTATATACTCTGTTTGGTTGATGAGTTTATTGACTTCATCCCATCTCTGCTTTGTGAGACAACCTTCTGAGAATCCAAACAGACCTCCTTTCTTAACCTTTTTCATATGTGGGCAGTCATGAATTGCATATCCAACTTTGTAGATTATCTGATCTTGTAATGAGCCTCCTATTCTGATTCTCATACTGGAAAATGCTGTGGAATTTAAGCACAAGATAAATAAGAAAATTATCAGTTAATTTACCAAAAAATATTTGGTTAAAAAAACATGCCACACTGTTGAATTTTAGAATCTAACTTTTTTCGTGTCTTTTAAAAAAAAAAAAAATTAACCCATTTTAGATAAAAATGTAATTTTCTATTTTATGTATTTTGATAAACATTTAAAATGCATAAATACCAATAAAATTACAAAACTAACCTATTTCATTGAAATGTAAACGCAAGTACAAAAAGACACATTTGGATTAAAATGTCATTGGACATTTTGTTATAATGTGGGAATGAAACAAAATGACCTTGAACATTTAGTTATATTTTATCTTTACATTTTTAGGGGCATTTTTGTCTCAAATGGGACATTTTCAATGTTACTTTTATAAATAACTTTTGAATTTGTCAATTTTAAATCAACTTATAACTTTTGAATTTGTCAATTTTAAATCAACTTCTCTATTTACATTGTCTCTTATAAAGAGTTATTTTTACAAAAAAAACAAGAAGGACATTTTTGTCAAAATCAGGCCCAAAATTGATGAAAGATCGGGTTTTAAAATTTTGGTTTTCGAAATGTCATTTAAATATATCAACCTTTCCCAAATTAAGGGTATCGGTAAAAGTAACTATACTTTTCTTTCTATAAATATAAGGGTCTATTTGTTTGAAAACTATTTTTTGTTCTCAAAAACAAGAAAAATAAAATAAGAAAAACATGTTTAGTTTCCATTTTTTTACTATTCTAAAAAATATAGAAAACACAAAAAACACTAAATTCAAATAAAAAGAACAATACATATTGATATTTTCTTTGTTTTTAAAGTTCTCAAAAGCAGGAACCAAACATGATCTAAATTTATGTTTGGTTTCTAGAAAATACAAAGCAAAAAAAAAATTCAATATAAATAAAATTACTTAGAAAAACTTATATATTCTTAAATATTTAATTTTTTATACTAATGAATTAAAATAAATAAAATTAGTTTCAAGTAACAAATAAAAATAATACACCGGATTTAATACTATTTTTATTTTCTTTCTTTTTTTTCTCTATTTTTTCTTTTCATTTTCTTTTACGAGAACCAAACAACCTAAAAAGAAAGATACTATATGTAGACATTTTTATCTTGTTTTATTTATTTATTTTTTTAAGAAAATATCTTGATCTGATTCGAATCTGATTATTTGTACAATAATCTCATTTTATGTGTAAATTCTTATATATAATAATTTGCAATTTACCTTGATAGCATTACGAAGAAGGGTGTTTTGCAAATCCTGTAAAAACACATGTTAGCCTCTTGAGATGTTATATTAGAAAGGAAAAGAAAAGAAAGCAATTCAAATCTGTTCTAAAAAACAATCAAAATGATTTTTAAAAATTGTAAAATTGTTTTTAATCACTTTTTAGAAACAAAATTTTGTTTAGGAATTGAAAGATATGTGAAAAAATATTTTACCCCTTCCACCCCCTTCGAACTAAACTAAAATCCATTGTTTCAAACCGTATCACTCGGGCCTGTCCGAATAAAGGACTTTAATCACGTTTAATCCGGTTCAACCATCACCTGACTTTTAAATCAGAATCAGTAAAACACTGTCAAAAAACAGTGCAAAAAATTACCAGGATTGAAAAGGCCAGCCACCTCTATGGACATTGATCATAATCACACTTATCAGAAGGCCACCAATCAATGGTTGCACAGATAAAATTATCATCAATTTCAGCCATTGAAGTCGCTCCTCCAACTGTCACTTTCACATCTCTTCTTTCTTCTCTTTCTCTTGTTCTGCAAATCCGCCATGAAAGCAGCAGCTCCATAACAGAACAATACACACCACTGTTATTCCCTTCATCCCCATCTTCTCTTTCATCTCAATCTTATTTTTACTGCAATTATTTAATTTTCACTGAAATATAATGTATTTATACATAGAGAGAGATGTTCAACTAACTGAGTTTATTCCGGTCATTTATCTCTATCAAACAAGTAAAAAATAAAAATAAAATAAAATCAAGGGGTAAACTATTTTTATTTTCTGTAAATATATAGATTTGGATGAAAAGGGAATTTATGATAATTAATTACAATTGGAAATTACAGTTTTAATTCCGTTTTCAGAGTTTCGTGATTGTGAAAAAGTTTATATCATCAAAAGAAAGTTTGAAATCCCATTGAGATAAGTCCGTTAATTTGTATTAATTACTAAGTTAAGGTCTTAATGATGAAAGAAAAAAAACCCTAATTGAGTATTTTAATTGAATTATGGAATATTTTAAATTCAATAATTAAATATTAATTTCAATTCTTTTCAATACTCAAATTAATTGATAATTCGACCATTCTTTTCATCCATCAATTACTAAGCGCATATTTATTTTTTTTGACGAATTGCCAGTTTAAATACTTTCAGCATTAAGCCTCGTTTTGTTTTTTTTAAAATTTTCAATACGACTTATTTACGAATTTTTTAAAAATTTGACAGGTGCCGAAAATATTCGGCTTTCTTCTATCTCGTAAAAGCTCATTTCCACAAAAAAATAAGAAGTCCCAATCATCACCAACAAAGCAAAAAAAGATAGTGAACATACACTACTGTAGACGACTACGAAGAGTGATTTGGGATCTGGGATCTGCCCCATCCCGACCCTACCATTTATTTTTCAATTCTAAACTCATTCCCACTTAAAAATTAAACAAGGTAGAAATGAGATAAAATTCTCAAACTCTCGCCTGCTTACATTTTATTTTAATTTTAATTTTTTTATATTTGTTTTTTTCTTTTTATTATATTAAAATTAATATTTTCATAAAATAAAATATTATGAATTTTTTATAATTATTTATAAAACATAATAATAATAATTATTATTTATATTAAAGATAAAATTGCACAAAAATTATTTTTAAAATATAATCTCATGGTGCTTTATTATTATTATTTTCGATACACTATATCGCTTTATTCTACCGTTTCTACCCTAAACAATTTATTTCTTTTCGCTCACTTTATTTTAAACGAACTTCTAAATTTCAATCCATTTCTAACTTTCGAGATTTTCGTAAAATCTTCGCTCTCCAAGCCACTCCAGAATTTATCTTGTAGTAACTTAAAATTTCCACTTATCTCGTAATTACGAACTTTTCAAGGTCACTAGATTTCGCGAGATGAATTTAACGACGCAGTCCGTTTCGTCATCCGAGATCTAGAGAATTTTCTAAACTTCCTCGAACCCCACACTTATTATTTTTATTAATATTTGGCTATTTTTGAAAATTTCTAATTTTCTTGCCATGCAAGAATAATACCCAAACTGCCTCGATTTGAGAAAATAAACCTAAACCCGTTAAAAACCCGATTAAAATTAAATTAAACTCAAGGCTATTAAGTAGGCGAAAGGATTTAACTCCAAAATAACCGCCTCATACTATCCCACTACTCACCCACTAAAAACAACAACTTAATACTCTAACGCATACATTATTCAAAGATGTTTAAAAATTCCTATTCAAGATAAGAAAAACAACACCACCTAAGTCTACTAGCAATTAAATTATTTTCGATTGGTTAAATATAATATGGGATTATGAGATAAGATAAACGAGATAATAATTTATTACATTTTAGATATAGATAACATAATTGTATATTTCAATTGTAAATAAATTAGTATTTAATTTAATTACATAATCTTAAAATTTAAAAAGTAAGAAATATTATCATCACTAGTACTTAAGAATAAATATTTTTCCCGTCCATAGAGTTTGGTTTTTATTAGGACACAAGATTTTTATTTTTATTAATAATATATTAATTAACCTAGCATTGGCTCCACCACTAACCAAATATTTGATTATATTTCTCATAAAATTAAACGCTTATAGATTTGGCTTCAAACTAATGCATAAAATCTAATCCTTGAAATAGAGTTTATAGAGCTAAATATGGAGGCCCACTGTAGCTCACATAATTAAAAACAACTATCCAAAATAAAATAAATAATAAAATAAAGGGAAAATATCTTTAAAAAAACCCATAAACTTTGGGTTTTTTTTTTATTGTAAATGGAGGTCAAATTTTGGATTGTTAAGACTCTCTGTTTCCAATAAAAAAAAAAATCAAAGTTTGGAGTTTTTATGCTAGTTTTTAAAGTTTAGGGATTTATTATGCAAAAACATCAAATTAAGGTTTTTTTATGCTATTTTCCCAAAATAAAAGAAAATTAATAATAATAACAGTATCGAAATTCCAAAAAAAGGGCATTTTTTTTCCTATTTTTAAAATTATAGTGATGATTACAAAAAGAAACTATCAAGAGCATCAAATCCAAGAAGCTTTATTTGTAAGGCCCACTACATATAATCTCAAGAGTTGTTCAAAACTTCAAATCCACAAACTTAAAAAAAAACGTAATCCACTAACTCTTGTAGTTATGAAAATGCATATTATCCTGATCCAAAAATGGACGGTCCAGATCTTTCGCATGATGAGTTGCACCCACCACGTAATCTGTATGGTCTGACATAAGTAGCCTCTCGGCATTCAAGCCCCCCCTCTCTCTCTCCCTTCTTCTCTTCTCTCTCTCTCTTTCATAACAATACAATACACACATGTTAATCTCTTTTTTCTTTTCTTTTCTCTCTCTGCTCTTTTTGCTTCAATGTCACCTTCTTTCTTTTTTTTCTTTTTTTTTTTGTCTGTCTTTTTTCCTTTTTGTTGGGTTCATAAATGATAAATGATAAATTTTTTGCATCCATGTATTTTGCAGGCCAAAAGAGGATTGAAGAGAAGATGGGGAAGAAGATGACAGTCATTTTAGAGGCTCTTATGCTGTTATTCTTCATGTGGGAGGTGGTGAAGCAAAGAGATATACAAAGATCCATCAAGCAGCCGGGTCCACAGAAGAATCAAAGACCTCATGGGGAAGATGAGCCTAGCCGAGAAAATCGGCCAGATGACTCAGCTTGATCGGACGGCCGCCACGCCGGAGATCATGAAGGAGTTCTCCATCGGAAGCCTACTCAGCGGCGGCGGCAGCGTGCCTCGGCTTCAAGCCACGCCGGAAGAATGGATCGAAATGGTGAACGGCTTCCAAAACGGCTCGCTTTCGAGCCGTTTGGGGATTCCGATGATTTATGGTATCGACGCTGTTCATGGCCATAATAATGTTTACAAGGCCACTATATTTCCCCACAATGTTGGTCTTGGGGCTACAAGGCAAGCCTTACTTCATTTTTTTTTTTTAATAAGAAATTGATTTTATTTGTATGTGACTTTCATATATTTGATATTTGATCCATATAGGGATCCAAAGCTTGTGGAGAGAATCGGTGCTGCGACTGCCCTTGAAGTTAGAGCTACTGGCATTAATTATGCCTTTGCGCCGTGTATTGCGGTATGTATAGTACTTTGGGTTTTAATCCCTTTCAATATAAAAAAATAACGCGTTTTGGTTACCATTTTGATGGTAGTGGGTCAGGAGAGATTGCATGCTTTACCTAAAGTCATAAATGAAACCACAACGGGAACCATTCGATTTCCACATTACAAGTGCCTTGACCAACATGTTTTCATAAAGAAATAAGATTCATGAATGAAAATAGGACTTGCAAAGAGAAGAGAAAATAAAGAGCTTTCTCTGTGTTCTTTGTGAACAGTTGTGTCTCTTTAATGGGTTTTTAACAACGATTCTTTAAAACTTAAATAAACAAATTTTTATATTCTCCCTTACCTTTTGGTCGTCGAATAATCCATTTTGACACGCTTGATAAATTTCCTTCCTATCACGCATTTTTTACAAATTCAATCCAAGCACTAGCACATCTCAAACTTAAATACCATTACATGAATTCTTTTTTATCGCTTTGAAACTATTATAAAGTACTGAAATGAAACCATGTTTGTATATGATGTATATATAACAGGTGTGTAGAGATCCAAGATGGGGGAGATGCTATGAGAGTTACAGTGAGGATCCCAGAATTGTGATAGCAATGACAACACTTATAACCGGGCCTAGCAAGTGCCACAACCCCATCAACTCAATGCCTTTTGTTGGTGGAAAGTAAGTTCAATTTCTTCTGAGAAAGTTTTTTTTTTTTTGAGAAATTGATTTAAAATGGACAATTTCAAAAGTTACTATGTCTTGATGAAATAAACTGAATTAGGAATAAGGTAGCAGCATGTGCAAAGCATTTTGTGGGTGATGGGGGGACGAAGGGTGGGGTGAACGAGAACAACACAGTAATTGATTGGCATGGATTGAGGAATATTCACATGCCTGCCTATTACCACTCAATCATTAAGGGTGTCTCCACTGTCATGGTTTTACCCAGCTGGAATGGCAACAAGATGCATGCTAATTGTCGACTCATCACCGGATCACTCAAAAACTACCTTAAATTTAAGGTATTTATTTAGTCATTATTAGATTATTTTCATCTTCCTAGTACTTGACTATTGACCGATACCATGTAATTGATTTGCAGGGTTTTGTCATATCGGATTGGCAGGGAATTGATAGGATCACCTCTCCGCCCCATGCAACCATGCACGTACCTGTTCATGCTGGCTACATGCAGGCATTGACATGGCATTACTTAAACCTTACTCCATTCGACAGGCCGGATCACTGATTTATTAATTTAAAAACGAAATTAAATTCAACAACTCATCAATTCTGTTGTTTACAAGACCCACTACGGGCCGGATATTTTATCTTGGGCCCGACCCAATTTCGAAGATGCAAAGGTCTCACTCTAATTATCACATCTACTTAAACCTAACAAAATTTGACACAACCTATGGATCTGATATGAACACCTTTTTGTGTGTTGGGGCTGCTGGATGCTTTAAAATCAAAACCAAAGCTGATTCGCTCACTACAGAGGCCATATCGATAATTGAATCATTGTCGACCTAATTAAATCGGGACCATAAAGGCCATCGATAGACAAGAATCGACGTGATCTCGATTTTTAAAACATAGCGCCGAAGATAATCATATATTCAGCTTAAATTTCCATACACCCACATAACTCATCGTTATCGACACAAAATCGATTACATTTAAAAACCCGCTTAATATGCATTCAGACAAATATTAACGAAGTTAATTGTAATTCATATTAATTTAAATGATCAAAATAAAAACTCAGAGTTATACATAAGGCGTCAGTTGCTATCCAATTACTAATTGCGCGATGCTTAAATTTATAATTTTGACACTATTATTATTTACATTATTTGAATATTTGGATTATAATTATTTTCTCCCTCTGAATTATTTTGGGTGTTTTCATGATTAATAGATAATGGTTCCATTCAACCATACTGAATTCATTGATACTCTGACCAAATTGGTGGAGAGCAAAGTCATCCCCATGAGACGAATCAATGATGCTGTCCGCAGGATTTTGAGGGTCAAATTTCTCATGGGATTGTTTGAGAACCCACTTGCTGATGACACTTTTGTTGACCATCTAGGAAGCCAGGTAAATAAATAAATAAAAAATATATATATATTATAGAAAATAGTGATTTGATTAAAAACCTTTAACCCTTATTATTGTTATTTGACCCTGTTTTGATAAAAGTATTTACTGTTTTATTGAAAAAATAACATTTTCTTTTTAAAGATCATTTTTGTTCATAATACATGTTGTGTAAATACATGTGATGGTAAGAGCATTTTTGTTCATAATAAGTTATTTTTTCAAGAAAATATATATATATATATATATATATATATATATATATATATAAAGGATTATTTTTACAAATTTTGATTTATTTGAAGCTTTTTAACTAAATATTTTTAGTATATTCGAGTTTAACTAGTAAAATACTTGAATTTTATTGACGGAGTTAATAGTGATTTGATTAAAGATATATATATATATATATATATATATATATATATATAATGCAAAAATAAATGATTCGATTAAGTTAATCTTTTGACCCTTTATCAATTTTTGACCTTGTTTAATTTAATTTTTTTGTAAAATAACATTTTCTTTTAAAGACTGTAAATACATGTGATGGCAAGGATATTTTTTGTCTGTAATGAGTCATTTTTTCAAGAAAAAAAATATATAAGAAGGATTATATTTATAAATTTTTGATTATTTCAAGCTTTTAATTAAATATTTTAAGATATTTTGATTTATTTGGTGCCTTTTAATTAAATAATTTAAGATATTTGTGCCTAACTAAGTAAAATAATTACAATTTTATTGGGGATTCAAAGTAACTAGTAAAATACTCATAATTTTATTAGATTCAAAGTTAATATGGTGAGTTCAAATAGGTCAAGTATCTTATTGAGTCGAGTTATAAATAGTCAAGTGAACTTTAATCAATTTTAATTTAAAGTCGAGTTCAAGTATAATTATTTATTACATTTTTAATAGATTGGAGAAAACTTAAGTTTGAATTCGAGCACATAAAAAAGCTCGATTAAGTTCAAGCTACGAGATTTTTAATCGAATCGATGCATAATTTAGGTCATGTAGCTTTCTTTCTATTTATTATGTAACAGGCTCACAGAGATTTGGCAAGAGAGGCAGTGAGAAAGTCAATGGTTCTACTGAAGAACGGAGAAACTGCAGATCCTCCCGTTACTTCCTCCCCAAAAGTGCCGGCAGAACCAGTCGCCGGAACTCACGCCGACAATTTGGGCTACCAATGCGGCGGCTGGACCATCACTCTGGCAGACCGGGAACAACCTCACCCGCGAGACGACAACCTGATTCGATTCCGATTCCGATTCCGATTCCGATTCCGATATCAGATGTGCATCGCTAATTTCTCTTCTACTTATAAACAGGAACGACCATCCTTAGTGCGATCTCATCCGCCGTCGATCCAAACATAGATCTGGTATACAAGGAGAATCCCGATCTCGAATTCGTCAAGACCGGCAACTTCTCCTTCGCCGTCGTCGTCGTCGGAGAGCACCCTTACGCCGAGACCGACGGAGACAATTCCAACCTAACAATTCCCGAACCAGGTCCCGCCACCATCACGAACGTATGCGGCGGCGTTAAGTGCGTAGTCGTGGTGGTATCCGGCCGGCCGTTGCTGATTCAGCCCTACCTCCGATCGATTCATGCCCTTGTCGCTGCTTGGCTTCCCGGAAGTGAAGGTCAAGGTGTGACCGACGTGCTCTTTGGGGATTACGGATTCACCGGAAAACTTCCCCGGACGAGGTTCGGGCGACTGTAGATCAATTGCCGATGAATTTCGACGATCCCCATTACGACCCGCTCTTCCCCATCGATTTGACTGACAATCCCCGCCGGCCGCCGGAAGATAGAGATATCAGTCCGGCGATTCGATCTCGGATTCCGATAGGTTAGATATGTGGATTAGGAATTTGTGTTTGCTTGATTAAAGCAATTTTAGTTACCTTAATTTCTTTTTATAGTATATATAGGTTTCTTTTTTAGCAGCTTTTTGTTTAAAAAAAAAATGTTCACTTGGAATTATTTATAGGTTTTTTTTTTATTAGCTATTAAAAAACCATAAACTTCACTTGTAAAAAAGCTTTCTATTTGCTAAAATTTAGGATTTTTTTTTTCATTTTGCCTTAATATCATAATATTATGTTTCTCACAAATTTGTTTTTATCGAACCCTAAGTTTAAACTAGCAACATATTTATGTAATTAAACTAAAGAATATATTTATGTAAACAAGATTTAGCTATTTGCATAATAAATCAAAATTGATTAATAAATATAATAACAAATTGTTTAAAACCAAATTTAAATAACAATATAATTATATGTTGGGTGATGATTTGCACTTCGGGATGATAATACTCATCTCGCGAACACAGAACAATCGCTTTTAAAATCGACATCAACAAATTCTACCAATCGGACGCGAATCAACATTAAAATCGGCTCCTGCCTGCAGAAACCATTTTTCTTTAACCGGCTGAATCCCAAGGACAATCGCCAAACTACTTATAATTATTTTTATTTGTAATAATATATTAATTATCTATTTGGCAGCCACCAAGCTCAATCACCGCTGATCACAATTCAATTCACTAAACCGCGAACTAAGAATTCTTTTGCTCAACAATCGAACCCGCTTTTTAAAACATTACATGGCATTTAATCGCGTCATCATACCAACTAAGAACCGCAACAGTTAATTTTCTCTGATTTATTCATCGATTTTTAAAACATTGCATGAGAATAAGATTTTGAAGGGAGTGTTTTTCATCCTTCTAGATTTTGAAGTTTTAAATAAATCTTATAGCCAACTAATATATCTCGTCATAAAAGCATAATTAAAAAAAAAAAAAAACTTAGAGAATTTTCGTATTCCTTTTAAAAGTACAAAGAATAATGACACATATAAAAGTATTCTTGATTTTAAAATATTGATAATTCTATTTCAAGATTTATATATGACTAATATATAAAATGCACCAAAATTAAAATTAACCAATTTATAATCATTTTATGGGTAGTTATTAACCCAATCTTAGTAAATTGCTTTTATTTTACAATTGAATTTTTTTTTATAAAGTGATATTGGGTTAGGAATCCAAGTCTAATAATATATTTTAAAACATTTATTCACCAATATTTTTCTTCAAAATAATTATTGCAAATAGCTTTTAATTATTGTTAGAAAAAAAGTTTATATTTGGAAATTGAAAATTTAATTTCTCAATTTATTTTCTATAAAGATACCACGCCATTCATATATAATAAAAGTTTTGATGTATTTTTAGTAATGTTTCCCCAAAGATCCAAAAATATTTCTTTTTTTTGGAAAGATATCAAAGGAAATTCTTACAATTTATTTTCAAACAAAAATTGTCAAACATATGTTTTAACTGGAAAAAATAATTTTTTAACAAACCTCAAATTGTCAATTTGAACCCTTTGATCAAAGGTTGATCGAAAACTGCATTTCGGCCAGCCTTAGCGTAATTCTGGGTTTTGGTTGATTATAATCATGTTTTGATTGAATTTGTATCAATCCGTTTAATAAATGGGTTATTTCCCTATCAACCCGTATAACTCAAATTTGACCCGCTAATTATGTAATTGACCTATCGAAGTTTCACATATTATTCGTGTCAAATCTAATAGGTTAAAATCAAATATAATTATGAATAAATTGTTCATAACCGTGTTATACGTATTGTGTCGTGTAACTCAATTAGTAAGTGTCGGTTGATCAATGTTGGTGAATATCATATTTTAACAGCGGCGAGCATGCTTCGCGACAGCTCAAATATAATTTTGAATAAATTATTCATGTCGTATTATACGTGTGTGGCAGCGACGATTAATAGTGAATTGGGTGTTTTGATATATATTTTTCATCTGATTATTATTCGTATTTGTGTTGAATTGATTAATATTGGTGAGCAACATCTTGACGTGGCGAATATGAGCTAGTGCTTGTAAATTGCCGCCATTAAAGGTGGTTCGGCGCTCGATATCAGAGCTGGCAGATTGATAACTGTTGGCCAGTGATCATTATATTCCATTATAATCAGTTTATCAAATCAACAAATTTTGGATGGTTTCTGAAAGGACATATGGGTGGGCATAGTATCTCAGCGATGTTTGAAGGAGTTAGTGAAACTAGGGAACGCTGCGTTTTAAGGAGAAGCGAAGGGCTCTTCTTTCTCTCTATCAATTTCTCTGGTTTTCGGCTCAACATAAGTCATTAGTCTTTCAGAGGATTCTTCGGTGAGCTTTCTCTCAATCTCTAGGGTTTTTATCTGCTCTGTGAATTTAATTTCTAAGCTGGTTTTTTGATGAATCTAATCTTCATAGCAAGATCAATAACCGCCTTTCAATCCGTTTTCCCTATTTTTTTTCACATGGATAGATTCTCTCTAAGCTGGGTTTTTGATGAATCACAAATATCGCGCGGGTCAATAACCGCCTCTCATTCGTTTTCCTATTTTTTTCACATGGATAGATTCTCTCAAATTTGGAGATTATTGTTCTGAGTAATCTCTTGTAGTTTGATCCATTCTTTTGTGAAGAATCGGTACTGTCGATATGAACTTTGCAGTTGATTATTTCTCTCTTTTTCGCTTTTTTTTTTTTGATTTCCAAATTCTCAATACTTGTTGCACCATTATTTTGTCCCTAACTAAACAGTGTTTATTAAGCTTAAACTAACAAAAAGAAAAATGAACAATATCATTAAGAGAACATGAGAGTAGGAGCCAAATGGTATGTGTTTTAGTGCTGTAACTATGTTAAACAGAGTGGAAAGATGCTGAAGAAGTAAAGAGGAAAATCACTGGATTCATCATCTTTGTTTATTCTTTAATTTTTTCCCTGTGGATTAAAAAATTTAGTTTGATGGTGTTGGTGGTGTATCTTTTAATGTTAGTATTTATTTAAATAATTGTTGAAACATGATGAAGGTTTGGGGAACAATCTCTTGAATGTTCCATGAGTGTGTTTAAGTTAATGGGCCCAATTTGGTTTTATTTTCAGATTGTTGAAATTATTGAAATTATTAAATCCTTTTCATCCATGGAACTTCTGATATAAAGTCAAGGTTTTGTTTTCAAAGTGTTTTTTTCTGCAAATTTTTCCATTTAGATCATTGATTGGGAGTTGCCTTTTAGACATTTGTTTGGTCAGGTTGCAAACTGGAAGTGTAGCTTTTTTTCTGCTTCAAGGATATGTGGAAAACATGAGCCTTCACCTGATTACATATTCTCAAGAGCTAGTAGACAGACAACCAATTTATATTTCATCAGATTAACAGTCACTTTGAAGGCTTTTAGATTTGAACCTGCAGGGCATTCTTTCACTCTGCTGCTCTTAGACTATTAGATTGTTTTGAGGAAGGGGTGAAGGATGAATGTTCGAATGTGCCCAATGATGGAGCAAGGATTGTGCACACTCACATCGTCGGGTTCATATGGCAGCAAGGTAAAAAAATCTCTGGTGCTGAAAGTGCTCCTACAACAAGGATCATTATGCGTGTGTTAGGTTTGAGCCATTTAAGATTCCTTGCCTGAGGACCAGATAGAAAAAGCTACCGTGGAACTGTTTGGAAAGCATCATCCCTGACAAACTGAGGTGCCTTAATGTTCTTGCTGAGGAATCTGGAGTTTGCAAGAAAGTAAAGCCGAAATAGAGAATCGCTAAGGCCATCCAAAAGCATAGAGGTATTAGTGGTCCTATTAAGAGAAGAATTTACGACTCTACTGATGAATTTGATGATGAAATTCCTACTGATTGTGAGCCACAAGACTTCTTTAAAGTATTTGGTCCAGCCTTTATGAGGAATAGCCGATGGTCGGTTAGCCTACCAGTTTCTCTAGGGAAGAGAATCTCTAATTCAAAGAAGTTGATATTTTGCTTTTTGGTATACCTTTAAAGCTGGAGGGTTTCCTCATACAGATGGGTTTGAGTGTCTTGAACAAGCTGATCTGCGATCATATGAGATGGATGGAAAGACAGAATGCAAAACTTTCAGAAAAGCAGAGGAAGAATATGCACGGGATCTGGTCATTGATAAATCGCGCGAGAATCCAGAATACTTGAGAAGAAAGGAGGAGGAAGCGAGCAGACAAGCAGAGAGAAAAAGCAGGCCAAATTCTTGGCAAAGAAGTTGCAGGAGGAGGAAGCATGGGATTGCTGAAAGAGGAGAGAATAAAAGAAGAGGAAGAGGAAAAGCAGCTGCTGGAAGCAGCTTCACATGGAAGAAGAGGTGAAGGAAAAGAGAGAGCTCTTTAGGAAGGGCGAACCCACGTCTTCGAACTCTATCAGCACCTGTTTTGACCAAAAATCTGCTCAATATCACTGAAGATGATGTGGAAAGTCTTTGTATGTCACTTGAAACTGAGCAGTTGAGGAATTTATGCGACAAGATTGAGGGAACAGAAGGGCTTGAACGAGCTAAACTCTCCAGAGATACCTGTGGTGACCAATATGACTATTTTTAGTAAAAAGAAACAAATTGTGAAAATCCACAGCAGAATGGTTCTGTGGTAGTGTGGAAATGTCTAATTCTGACAGCTTATGAGAAAGGAAGAACGTAGGAAAAGAAGAAATTGAGCTATTGAGAAAGGGATGCAGAAATATCACGAGGACATCTCGAAGATGGGAGGTTATTTCAGAATACATTGGTACAGCCAGATCTGTTGAAGAGATTCTAGAGAGAGCAACAAAACCGTTCTTCTCCAGAAGCACAGATTCTGCCAAAAGCTTTGATTTCATTCGCCAGAAGAGAAAGCCAGCTCAGTCGACTGCATCTCCACTCAACCCAGAGAGAAACAAGAGGTACCGATCCAGAATGGGCCTGAAAGTAATGCCTCTAAAAAGGATAACTTGAAGGAGTCTTCAAGCACAAGTGGGAAACAACAAAATCCTGATGACGTGGTTGCTTCAAATGGGGTTGTTTCAAGTTCGATCAAAGATTCGTAAGTGCTACTGTTCAGGGCTCTAGTTCAAGCCCTGAAGACTACAAGAAACCCAATCAACGTTGGAAGAGAAAGTTCTTCTGCAGTCCTGGGAAAACCGTGAACCAGTGCAGAAGAAATTCCATTGCTGAAGGAGAGTTTCGAAACAAAGAGAAAAATGCAGTTTAGTTGGTCCTCCTACTACACATCCAGCGATGCATAAACATAACAATGTGCTTCAGGTGATTGTGTTTGATCACTCTAAATTTGATTGCTATTCTCTTTTCAAGATGGAATAGCCTGAGCTTCCATTGCCAAAAGGCATTTTTTTCGTTCAATTTAATTTTCCATCACATAGGTTATATATCTAATCTTTTGGGAGCGGGGATGGGTTTTGGCCCTTATAGGCAGAATCTATCCTGAAGGTTCACTGTGTCCAATCCATTGCCAAAAGTGCCATTTTTCATGGGGTCTTCTTTGTACGTCGTTTGAAGATCGGATCGCGCTTTATATTACAGTGTTTGGTTTATGTGTATTGCATTCGGGGACAAAGGAAGGTTAGCCAGGTTCTACTTAATATTGGAAGGACTCTTTTTGATGATTGTCGTGTTGGTGGTGGTTATCATGAAGAGCAGGCTCATGTTATCATTTGAATTAGATTGTGGTTGTATCAGCCAACTAAGATTCAGCATTAATCATTGCACCAGCGTATGGAATCTGCATTATTATCTCATTTTGTCTTTAATTTGCAATTTATGTTCTATATTAGCCATTTATTTCCCTTCTCTCTAGGTTCATCTCAAATTTGTCATAAAATTAGTATGAGTTACTGATTAATATATTGCTTTTAGTTAGATTGTAGTTTATTGTCATCCAACTTCTAAGGATTTATTAATCAAATTATGAAGTATAGTTCTTGGCATTATTATCTCATTTTTGTCTTTAATTTGCAATTTATGTTCTATATTAGCCATTTATTTCCCTTTTCTCTCTAGGGTTCATCTCAAATTTGTTTGCCAGTTGCATAGTTTAATACCATTGCTTCTTCCCCAATACTTTCATCATCTTCTTCATTGAGAACTGAAATTTATTTGTCTCTGAGAATAGATCTTAGCTTGCCATTTGTTCTTCATGTCAGATACTAATCTCAATGATTGAAATAGAGCGATTTATTTCATGTTTGCATTATCTTCAGATGAAACCCCAGGTGTGTATCTTTGGAAGATCTCATGCAACCACTATGGTTTTCTCGATGTTTTTTAGCTTCCCAGGTCAGGATTCTGGAAGCTACAAGTTAATAACAGGGTAAAACCTCTAATGACTTTGTGGGGACTTGTGGACAGATTTACATTAGGCAACCTGTCCCAATGCCTTACACCAATTGAGACTATCCCTCAAGATTTACCTTATACAGCCCCAATTTATGTGTTTTATTGAGTGTGACTGACTTTATGATTCGTACATGTTGGGTGTTGTGTTTGTGAGTTCTTTTATTACCTTAATATCTTAATTAATGTTACTTCGATATATTGCACACAATTAACATATTTATGTTAAGTAATTACATTGGGATCTTACATTAAGACATATACCATGTATATGCATGAATCTTCTAGTACCATGTTTCTTTGATGCAATCTTCCTCGAGTGGTGTTATTGAGCATAAAATTAGGGGAATCTTGCTTTGGTTCATATTTTTAAAATTGTTTTTGTTATTGGAAGCTGAAATGGAGAATCGTTTGAATTGCCCGGTTTTTTTTTTTCAAAACGCAAAGCTTCCAGGAAAACCCTAAATTCTTTGAACAAGAACAGTTTCAGAGTTTTTTAAAAACTGTTCTTTAGAACAGTTTTCAAGAATAGGAACTAGACAAATCTTATTTTACGTGTTGCCTTTTTTTGTTGAATCCGTAGGAATCATCTTGGCGGTTTCGTGCCGCCACGGAAGCTTCAGTATACAGCGGCAAATTAATCCTTATCTGAACGAAGAAAAGGGATTACACAAGGGTGGTAAAGCTTTACTATGTAGAACACAACTGCATTCTTAAGGCTCGATTTCAAAATCATTGATTAAATTAGTAGAGATTCCGATTATCTCACCTATTTGTTCCAAGGCTCGATTTCAAAACCACTGATTAAATTAGTAGAGATCCCGATTCACCTATATGTTCGGTGATCATGTTCCTTTCTTATCTTAATATGTTAGTTTGCTAATACCATCTTTTGACCTCAATTTTTCCCAACACCTCTTTAATCTTTCTTTGAGTTTAAAGTAAAAATAATTCAGTTAAAAGAAAAAAAAACACATGTAGACTTTTTTTTTTTTCAAAATATTCACGAAAATAATCATTTTGCTTTACCAAGCACCATTAAATCAAATTACGGTTTTGAAGATGACTGGCAAAACCATGTTACGCTAATTACAATTTTAAGGTAAATTTAAGCCGCGTATTTATGATGTGGTTTAAGGTTAATTTTGAAAGCGTAGTTAGTGATCAAGTTTTATAAAAAATAAAAAATAAAAAAAATTTGTGAATATTTTTTGAAAAGGGGGGAAACTATATATGTCATTGAATATTTTGAAAAAAGTCCTATATATGTCATTTTTTCTAAAATTAATGCACATATTAAACTCTCTTTCTTTCTAAATGGTGGTTGCCTTTAGCGAAGAGTAGTTTATACCCTAGAAATATAGTATTAAATATTTTAAAGAATTTGTTCTAAATTTGTAGTGATTATCATTGTCTTGCTTTTAAGTATAATTTAAAAAAGTATTATTTTTCTTTCAACCAGGTTGATAAAATTGTGTGGGATCTTAAATATTGGCAATCTACAACATCCTTGAAAACAGAAAACTACCAAATACTTTAAATGGGTGTGGGCCAAAAACCATAATAGCTTTGTCCCAAAATAATTTTTTTTTCAAAAAAAAAAAATCCAAATTAATATAGTTTCAAAATAACGTCTAACCTAATATCTCATTATGTTCATTCAAAACCGTGGGTCATCTACCAGTTTTGGTATTTCAAAAAGTTAAAATCGTAGTTAGTAATTATTGTTTTAGGTTTAAAGTTAAAATTGTGGTTAGTGATCCGATAATAAAAGACTAATTTGGGTTAGGAGTGTAAACGAGTTAATTTACTCGTGAGCTACTTGAGTTCGAAACATTTGAATTCAACTCAGAGTTAATCACAGTCGAACTTGGTCAGTGAGTTAAAGTAGTTTTATTAATTCGGGTGAATTATCGTGTCACTACAATTAATTTCTTCGTGAACTTAATCGAGCTTTACTATTTTGGTAATCGAGTCAAGTCAAGTTTGAGTATGATTATTTATTAATTTTTTTAATTGATTCAAGCTATATCAAGTCAAGTTTGACTATTTTTCAAGTCAAGTTCAAGTTTAGCTCTAGATCGATTCGATTACACCCCTTATTTGGACATTATTTCAAAACATAAATTATTTTAAATTTTCTTAAAGTATTATTTTGGGATAACATACAAGCCCTTAAACAGAGCTTTAGAAGTAGCTCGTTCAGAAAGCAAAAGCAGCTGTTTCAAGCTCTCAAGAGGCACCTGGTGGCACCCACTCATGCCCCATTTCAGCGAGAGTTCCGGGGTTTCTTCAAGAAATGACTTATATGAGTGCTTTTTAGCTGGCGTATGAAAGAGAAAAGCTTTTCTATTTTCTAAGTATAATAAATATTACCAAAATCATGTCATGTTCTTTTGTAATTTCATGTCGGTATATTTAAGTGTCCATATTTAAATATTTCAAATCTAATTTTAAAAGTCATCAAGTTTGACATGTTTTATTTATGTTTATTCATATACCCATAACGTCTTACTCAAATGGAAAGCCTCAATATTAAACAACAGTTGGCTATATAGAAGAAGGGTCTCGAGTTCCACGTCTAATTTAAATGATAGCCCTCAACATTAAACAACAAATTGCTGCATATAGGAAGGGTCTCGGGTTCTGTTAATATACCCATTGATGTTTAGCTTAAGTGATTGACCCTCAACATTAAACAACAGGTGGCTGCATAGAGGAGGGGTCTCGGGTTCTATTAATATACCGATCACGTATAGCTCAAGTGGTAGATTCTCTACATTAAACAACATGTGGCTGCATAGAGGGGTCTCAGTTTGATAATATATGCGATCCGTCTAGCTCAAGTGGTGGGTCTACCACATTAAACAACATGTGTTTAAACAAGGAGGGTCATAAGGTTAATTCATATACCCATCCCACATCTAACAAAGTGTCCTCAACATTAAACAACCAATGGTTGTATAGAGGAGGGATCTCGGGTTCTATTAATATATCCAATCCATCTATCTCAAGTGATAGACTCTCAACATTAAACAATAGGTGGCTGCATAGAGGAGGGGTCTCGGGTTCTATTAATATACCCATAATGTCTAGCTCAAGTGGTAAACCCTCTACATTAAACAACATGTGGCTGCATAGAGGAGGGGTCTCGGGTTCTATTCATATGCCCATCACGTCTAGCTTAAGTGCCCTCAACATTAAACAACCAATGGTTGCATAGAGGAGGGATCTTGGGTTCTATTAATATATCCATCACATCTATCTCAAGTGATAGACCCTCAACATTAAACAACAGGTGGCTGTATAGAGGAGGGGTCTCAAGTTCTATTAATATACCCATAACGTCTAACTCAAGTGATAGACCCTCAACATTAAACAACATGTGATTGCATAGAGGAGGGGTCTCGGGTTCTATTAATATACTCATCACGTCTAGCTTAAGTGGTAGACCCTCAGCATTAAACAACAGATGGCTCCATAGAGGAGGGGTCTCGGGTTCTATTAATATACCCATCACGTCTAGCTTAAGTGGTAGACCCTCAACATTAAACAACAGATGGTTGCATAGAGAAGGGGTCTCGGGTTCTATTAATATCACGTCTAGCTCAAGCAAAATTTTGGTAACAGAGATCTTTGCGAAGCCACTCCCTTTCGAATAGTCTTTTGAATTCATGAGGGACCGAGGTCAAGGAGGGGAATCTCCTCCTTGTGCACATTAGGGATTTGTCTTGCGCCAGGGTTTTAGCCTTTGCCCAATGACTTTGAACGCCTGCTGTCTTTGGGTTGAGCAGATATTAGTCCAGTGGGACTGACCTCCTGCATTATAATTTATTTTCAAATTTTAATTTTCTTATATTCTTCCCTCAAACTTTCTCTAGCAAAATAATTCTTCTCCATTTTCCTTGAGAAAAATACTTTCCCAACTTAATTTTGAATTTTTTTCCTTTAAACTTTTATAATTAGTTTGTGAAAGAAATTCTAAATTTTCTACACACCTATTTTCTTTCCTTGTGACTGAAAAGCTAATAGATAAAGAAGCCAAATAATAATAGACAAAGTCCACACTGACTTACAAATCATTTCGTCATAGTTTTCCTCTATAATTGCTCACTTTCCAAACCAAGGCAAAGAACTATCGCTTAATGGCATTTCTAGAGTTCACAAAAGTACTACATGGAAAAGATGATATGTGAAAGAATAGAGACATGCTCACTAGTCACTACACGCATAAATTTATTTATCTTCTTTCTTTCTCATGAGTCATGTCATAAGAAGAAAGTATATAAATTTCATTTTTCTTCTTTTGGCATAACACACAGTAAATAAGAATTTCAGCCTATCTTGCTATTCAAACAGAGGCTTTGTCTCGCAAAGTGGACCTCTTCTTAGGATCCCAACATGTGAATTTACTCTTCATAAAAATATCTAAATACCTCACTGTTTCTTGCCTCCTGAGTGAGCATTACCAACATTTAAACAAAATAGATAACAGAAATTCATTACCTACGGTAGTAGTCATCAAAAGCTGACCAATCTGCTTCTCTCGACTTCGAGAAAAACCTAAGAAAAAAGAAACGAAAATTTTACACTTCAGAATGAGGCCAAAATTTCAAAACATGTGGCGTGCACCTTGTTTACCTTAGGCTGTTCTTCCTTCGCACTCCCGCTACAGCAACTAGAAGCAGTTACGGAGTTGAGTTTCCTGAGGCAGAACTAGACACTGAATACTAGAGAGCGAAGGATACGATACGACAGGTTTTGTATGTGGTTAAAGTCTCGAGGTCGCGAACCGCCTCGTCCTGCCGATTCCGTGATCGAGACTCGAATCCGGAGGGGTCCAGTGACACGTTCTGCCATTCTCCAACGGTGTGTAGGAAAGGGAAATCACAAAAGAAGCTTCCTCCCTGGATGCCTTGCCTTCTCTTCAGATTTGCCATCCTCCCCATCCCCAACAGCTATATCGAAACATTTCTCCTCAGTTTTTCTGTGTCTTTTGAGCTCATTTTCTTAAAGTGAAAAAACGCCTCATGGGCCAGTTTGGTTCCTGTTCTTACTTAGGGATCAATGGATCTCTTTAATTTCTTTTAATTCATGTTTTTTTGTTCTTATTATTTTATTCTGGCAAGAAAAACAAGAAAAATAGGAAGAATATGTTATCAATTTTTTTCTTTGAGAAAAAACTGAAAAACATAAAAAACATTGGATTTAGAGAATAAAAATAGTTTCGAAAACCAGCAAAATAATGTTCTCAGTATTTTAAAAAAAATTGTTATAAATAACGCTCAAAAATAATTATTTTGGTTAATATAAACAAAGAGACTTAACATTCTTTATTCTTTCTAAATTTTGTAGTTTTTATGTTATCAATATTTTAGAACAAAGAAATAATTAAACCAAACGTACATATTTCTTGTTCTTCTTTTTCTACAAAGAGCTAAACAATAAATTTCTATCTTTGCTTTTCTTCAACTAAAATTTCTTAATAAAATTACCTGCACATTTGTTCATTTTTTTTTTTCCTAGACCTTTTTGGCCTTTGATTTGCAAAAATATGAAGTTTCTTTTTTCTGTACCTATCGAGCATTCAGCCACAACAAAATATATTTAATGCAAAACATTACATGTTTTATAGATACATATATTTCAATTTTAAATACATTTGTTCCACTGAAATGAAATCTTAACAAATATTATATATATATATATATATATATATATATATATATATATATATATATACACACACACCAGCTAGTAGGTATATAAATTCTAAGGTGATTATTGTCTTTCAATGGTCGAAGTTAACTTAAAAAGTAAATAAGGCGTTTTAATGATCGTCTAAAAATTAAAGCATCTAAGCCCCATATTTTATAGAAAAGTTATTTTTGAAATTTATTTAAAGTTTTAACAGTTAAACGTCTCACGACCAGTTGAGCATCTAAGTTTTTATCTATCTAGCATCTATTCTTTGTTTCTGCTTCTGTATACTAATAATTACATTTATGTCTGCTTTATTCGTTTATATCATTTCCGTCTGTTATAAATTTGTTTGTTGATGACGAAATGGTACACGTCATTGACCTTATTGTTAGTGAATAGTTTAACAATATTTCTTTAAAATATTTAATGAAATGACTCCATTAACAATCTTTCTTTCATTATTTATTCATTCTTTGCAGGTTGGTTTTGATTTAACATTTATATTTATCTTCTTCCCTTTGTGAAGATCTTAAAAAAGCAACAAAATGGGAGGCATCATATCATGGATAACAGTAATCAATAATAGTTTATGGAGAATGACTGAACTTGGACCGTCCGTGGGCCTCCAATGTTGAATACGACTGCTATGATATGAAATTGTCTTTTTGTAAATGACACAAAACAACCTTCCCCATTTATCACGCCTTATTTCTCTCCTCTTAGAGTAAACTCGTATCTTGTGGCACTAGGTTTTTCTATGTCTATTGGATTCTTCATTTAGCAGGTGTGTTTGCCTATTTGGGGTTCGAATTCTTAGCATGCGTTGTGAATGACCTACATTGGAAAATGTGGATAAAATTACCTTAATGACCAAGCAAATATTGATTTCACTCATGTTTTGTGAGGTGGATGAGAGACCTGAGCGAAAGGCACCATCAGGCAATAACACAACTATAAAGATATTCTAGGTTGATACACTCTAGAGGTTGGAAAGTAGAAGTTTAGCATTTCTAGAGACTAATAAAGTTGAGATACGTATCAAACCCAGCAGCCAAACTCAAAACAAAGAGGAAGAACTATAAGAACAATCCTCTCCGAGAAGAAGTGGACAAAGTGCTAGGACATGATAGAAATGGCCATTTATGGCCAATGAGAGTCCATACCTATGACGCCTTAAAAACCAACAGTCAACTAGCAAAGAAACATTCTGTAGATAATCGTATACTAAAACTGGTATAGCGGTATCAAATACCCATGGATACCAGAGTAACTCGATACCTGATATTTATGTCCTATTACGAAGACATTATCCATATTTAAGTTAAAAATATGTGAAATTACATTTAAACGATCCGTAAGAGTTACATTACGACTCTTTACCATTATCATCACCCGGGCCAAGGTGTTTCAAAGTTTTACAAATAGTTATCAAACACATGTGTATTATTACTGTTAGGCCTCGAATAAGCACCATCCATGATATAGCACTACTTTTCAATGTTTTCTATAAAGATGACATGATAGCGGCCCATATTCTGAAGGTATTCCCATCTAAGTACGTCTGATGGTCATATTATTCCACACATTCACATTCGCGTTCAGTAAAAACAATACAATTTTACTATGGGATCCTACATGTCATGTGAAATGAGATGAACTCAATCATGTATATACCACGAGTCACTCTGACTCCCATACACACAGGTATTTACCGACTCTATCTACAATGCCAAAACTCATGCGTGATAAAGTATCCATTCTGGATTACATCAGATCATTTTACAAAAACAAATTCATTTGTTTTCAAATCATTTTTAGTTGTGCTACCTCGATGATAATTTATATACAAAAACTTCATGTCTTTTGTGGCGGTAATTTTGGTGCCTTCCACAAACCGCACACCTATACACTTTCCACAGGCTTTCACCGGTTGGAATTATGTCTAACTACAATCTGAGTCTTTCTTTTGAGGGAGGTGTCTATCCACTATTTGCTACTGCGGGCGCGATTTTTCTTTGCCATTTCATTTTAACCGTGCGAGCTCTTTTAAAGAACCTAGATCGACAGTCTGAGGCTCACCGTCGATCACCAAATCACGATCGTGATTATGACAATTTCATCACACCCGTTCAATGTGATGTCACATGCATATGCAATGCAATGCGTCATTGCATGTTATATCATGTCACATGTATAATAGATATTACATGAATAGCATAATCCCCACCACTTTCACTAGGTGTCATGGACAAATCCACACTTATTTATATAAATTCCATACTTCATTTCCTTCATGTCCAATATAATGTAGGCACATATATCAACATCGACATCTGACATGTATTCTATGTTCAAGTAATGACACACAATTAAGTCATGTAATGGCCATTTACCCATATAAACTCATCACATGCCAATACATTTAGAACACACATATTGACATCGAAACATGCTCCTTGGTCGGCTTGATGACACTCTGGAAACAAGTCGTCGATAGCCCAACAAACCTGGCAATCACAAACCAGGCCACGAGACCCACCTCAAACATGCCATAAACACAGGCCTCACGCAGTCATGACAGCCTAGGCGTAGCCTGCCTTAAACCTAGGCTGAGCAACACCTAGCTAGAGTAGACCAGAAACTTCCCATTTCTATCCTTGGGCTCTTTGAAGCCAAGCCTTCGCTTAGGTGAACTGGCTGGCAACCTTGTGTCCTATTCAGTAGGCTCAAAATAGCCTAGGCAAAGGACACTGAGCAGAAGACTCAACATCGACCATTCTAGCCAAAATGAGGAAAGAAATAAATCAAGTAGGAGTTACTACCTCTTGGAGCTTAGAAACCTAGGAGCTTGTGGACACTTCTCAGCAGAGCACTGATTTCTCAAACTCCTCGCTTGGATCCTGAGTAGGAAATGTCGTGTTGGTACCCTTAACCCTCGTCGATGAATGAACTTCGTTCTTGGCAAACGAACTTCAACGAAACTGAACTACGTAGATCTTGGAAGGAAGCTCTTGACTCTCCTCTTTCTCTCTTCTCTCACTCTCACGCGTGAACCAGCAGGAAAATGAAGTCTTTTCCTACCCTAAGTCCCTTTTTGACTTATAATTTAAGTCGTGGCCCACATCGCCCCACATGTCCACACCCGCTCAGGTCTGATTTTGGCCCAAAGCGATTTATTTTGTCTCAGTTCAAGTCCACGTTATTTTCTATGAACTTAACTTAACTTATTTCCCAAAATCTCGTTTTTAGGCTTTAACGAACACCCTTGATTCAAAAGTGCATTGAAAATCATTGTCTCGAGTCGACAATTCATTTATGTGGCTAGATTTCAGCATGAAGACAGATCAGCGGTGAGGTCCTTTAATTATCCGAGATCTAAAAAATTTTCAGGTTTCAACCTATCTTTGTAGCGCCCAATTACGTTTTACATTTTGAGGAAAATTGATTTTTCTCGGGTTTTACAATACTAATGTACTTGTCGGTTTTGTCACCAAATGACTAAAAACATACCTTCATCCTCAAACAATAAAGGATAATTGGTATGCACATTGTCTTCGCGTTCCCATGTTGCCTCTTCTACTCCACGGTGCTACCATAACACCTTCACTAGCCTCACGATATTGTTTTGCAAAACTTTGGTCGACTATCCGCGATATAGATCCACTCTCGAAGGTCCAGTGCGTCAACGTGGCTTCGCTTTAATCGCTATGGTGCGGATATCGATTATGCCAGAAACGCGAGACACTGGAACCTTGCATGAACACTCGATAAACTTAAGCGGTAAGGCTTGGTAGATAAGCAACCGTACCTACCTAGAACCTTGAAGGACCCACAATATACCTCGAAATGATAGCTTTCCTAGCTTATCAGGCAGTGCATTCCCCTCATAGGCATCACCTTTAGAAGACATGATCACGCCCAAACTCTAGGAGTCGTGTTCTGTGTGCTTTACTTCTCTGAAGCTCTAGCGGTGAGATAACACCGTGTCATCCACCTTCTGAGATATGCAAACCCTAATTCGGACACATGGTAGTTTCTCTGTCCAGCAAACTGAGAGATCGACATGGCCTCTCATATAATGCCTCATAAGACTCACCATCACAGCCATGCTACTTCAATAACTATTGTTGTGGCGGAATTCCCACTGGGGCCATCTTAAATCCCTTAAGATCAAGGATGCATGCCCGTAGCATGTCCTCTAACGTCTGGATAGTCCTCTTTGACTAACCATCCATTTGGGGATGAAAAGTTGTGCTCATCATCAACTGTGTCCCGCGACTCATTAAGCTCTTCCCAAAAAATGGTAGTAAACACCGGGATCCGTTTGATCATGGACACTAGCACTCCATGTAGTAGGACAATCTGCCGCCGCATTATAACATGAATTCCTCGAGAATGAAGGTCTATCGCCGGCCAAAAAAAAAAATTAATAGCCGACTTAGTAAGCCGGTCCCTACTATCACCCACACAGATATTGCCTCCACGACCGTGGCAAGTAGTCTTCTGAAGTCCATCATGACGTGCTCCAACTTCTACTCAACCACTCCAATGCATTTTGGAGTAATCCTCTGGCTTTGGTGCCTTTACTGTGACACATGAAATATATGAGCTGAAATCTCAGCGTGTTTTCTTCATCCCTCGATAATATTAGCGACGAAGATCATGGTACATCTTCATGCCACTGGATAGACAAAAGCGAGCAAAACCCACTGAGATCTCCTCTGCAAATTTCGGTAGGAACCACAGCCACGCACGAAGACTACCATCGTGTGCGCCAGAAACTGACGCCGTCACCGGCCCATGTGCATTATTTCGATCACGATGGAGCCAGTATCTCGTTCTATTAATGATCTTAAACTCATCTAATGTTTTTGTCATTTTTATGGCATGTTTTGCTCGATTTCGATTTATTTTATACCACAAATTATGGAATATTCACCAACTTGTGTTTAGGTTTAAATGAAAAACAGAATCATTCAATGAGAAAAGAAGCAAGAGCTGAATGCAGCAATCTCTGTCGCGACATAGTTTTGGTTCTTGTCGCGACAAAATTTCAGCAGAACCAGAACTATGTGCGTCAACGACTCTTATCATGCAATGATCGAGGTTGAACTCGGTGATAGAATCTCTGTGCGATAAAGAGTTCTCTGTCGAGGTATATTCTTTGAAGAAGGATGAAAAGAAGACTATGTGACACCACTGCTATGTGACAATGATCAAGGCAAATGGCAAGGAAACTTTGTGGCGACAATTCTTTCTCTGTTGCAACATAAAAGGCTGAAGATTAACAGATGAACTCTGTTGCGACAAAGATTATTATATCATATGAAATAAATAAAGCTATGAGAGAAGACATTCTATTTTGGTGACAAGAAATTGAAGAGCAACACAAGAGGAATGGCGACAAAGAAATTCATGTTACGACATAGTAAAGAATTGAAGGCAGAATCTCTGTCGCGACAAAGAAGTTTTTTGTCGCGATAATTAAAGCTAAAACATGATAAAATTCTATCACGACGGAAGAAAAGTCGATCACGATAGAAATTGTATTAGAACTGAGATTAGCTAAGTCAAGTTTGTTGCAACAAAGATTTCTATATGCATAACCATGACTCGACCAACAAAAGGACTAGAAGAAAAAATCTATACAGCAAAAATTCTATCACGACGAAATTGCTCGAGAATCAAGGAAATCTACTGTGACATAGACAACTGCAATACGCTGACGAGTTCTAATTGAAAAGAGAAAAATGTTTGTCGCGACAGTTTCCAGAGGCATAAGTGTATAAAGAGCTAGGTGCAACAAGTTTCTATGTCGCGACACAAGACATTCATTGAGCCAAGGTAGAAATTGCTGGACTAAAAACTGCAATAGTGACAACCTCAAAAGTTTGCCTCAGTGATCAATTAAGCTCGAAAACGGTCATGACAGCTGTGCCTACTACGACTAAGGCATGACAAAATGAAAACTTCTGTCACGACATAATGTTTTTATGTCGCGACAGGCACATCAACCTAAGAAAGCGAACCACAGGGATCCACAACGATTGAAGTGTGGCTGACATTGGAAAGTCTATAAATAGAAGGCATCACAGGGCCTTTGTGACTTCACAATTCGGGAGGCCCGGTGATTGAAGACTCTTTGTATATTTTCTTTTATTTCCATTTGTGGGTGTGAGTTTAGTAGTTTTGATTGATTTTCTTACGATTTTCAGAAGTTGAGAAAATGAATTGTGATATGACTTAATTGGAATTTCTTGTTAAATTTTCTCACTATTATGTGTTTTGAATAAAATGGAGTTTGGAAAATTTCTGGATTTCATTTTTTTCAGTTCGTTTACACTTTTGATCACTACGATCAATTAGTCAACATTCTGATGAACGAGTTTTGAAGGGTTGAGCTCCCTGCAGGAATGGGTCGATGTTGATAGTCATTTTGACACCACCAGATGGAAGAAAAATCTTAGTTAAAATTCTTGAATTTATTTGAAAGATTAGGTATTATTTTTAACTTAAATATTCCAAGTACTAGTACCGTGTACCCAAAGAAAAATGTGTATCTTGCTTTACGATTTCAGGAGGCCCTCTGCGACACGAGATGGAGAATCTAAAATTATGAAACAGTTCTTTGTGGTATGGTAGACTAATACTGGAACTAATGACTCTGAAAGGTTACTCTGATGGATCACTAACTTACTCACTTTTGAGAATAGTTTGATGAAGTATCAGTTTAATAAATCAGAGGTTTCTCATTGAAAGGATTACATTCCGTGTTGCGAGGATCGTTTATGTCGAGGAGATGGAGAATTTCATCGATGTCAGGATGAGGTGTCATCTAAACGAATTAGAGAGAGCTTGCAATATCACATCTACTGGGGCAAGAATTCTCTAGTCCTAGATCTGGGTGTGGTATTGAAAAAGAAAAACGCTCGTCTTAGAAATATGATTATAACTATCTTACAAGTAGGCGATTAAATTCATGAGTCGGAAATAGACATAGATCTAGTAGTTAAAAAGATATGGTTGAGAGAAATCAAAACTACTAGCTAAATGCTGAATGATTCTTTCCAACTAATGAAACGCTAAGAATTAAAATGGTGCGAGAAAATGGCAATTATTCATTGATCCTGTCTGTAGTGTTGTCTCCTTTCAGTGAACTCTAACAATTCTTATTTAATATCTAATGTATATTTGAAATTAGCCGACCAGTATTCATTTCTTTCCAATCATCTTAATATTGGAGTTCAAATAGTATGGATGTCTTGAGTAGTTGAGATAATTCGTTTTCTGAGTTTGTCCTCAATCCCATTAGAACGATATGCGGACTTAATGAAAATCCACTTTTATTACTTATACAGTCATTGCACCCACATTAGTTTAAGACCAATCAAAATCTTTGACTGAATCCGATTTACAAAAAAGGACAAACATATATTTTCATAGTTTTCCATCTTAACAAGTTTTTGGTGCCATGGCTAGGGATTAGATAATAGTCCTTAGTGCGATTCACATAAATTTGTTGCATAATCTTGTTTGTTCAATTTATCTATTCGTCTAACAAGTTTTTATTATTAACAGAGAACTTTATTTAGTCCTTGGTAGCAGAGTCATAACTTTGTTTGCACAGTTTGGTCTATACAAAAACCGGTCAACACCTGCCCCTAAAACTCGATCCACTCTGCACTTTCAAATAGGAAGCGTGGCCACTAAGCCCTGAAACATGAGACTGCTCCTATGAGTGAGTTGAGCGTCTGACCTTAAGCATCATCACCTCCAGGAATTCACACTAGCCAACACTCACAGCTGACTTCGGGATGGGCGCACATCAACCACCACATTGCCTTACCGGGATGGTGACTTTGGCGAAAATCATAGTCCTCTAGATACTCCATCATAACGTTGCTACATATTTGAGGAATCTCGTATGTAAAAATGTACTTCAAAATCTTGTGGTCTAAAAACACCTTGAACTGCTCGCCATATAGATAGTAGCGCTAAGCCTTTAAGGTAAAGACAATGGCCGCCAACTCCATGTCATGTGTAAGGTAACTCTGCTCATGGTTCTTTAACTGTCGAGAACCGTAAGTCACTACCCTCCCGGACTGCATCAAATCATATCCAAGTCTATCATTACCACGACCATTCTGATCTACTGAAAATAACACCTTATTCGTTTAAAAACTATCAGAATAAGGGTTGAAGTAAGTGTTTGACTCAGTTACACATAGACCAAAATTCTGGGGATATATGGTGCCTGAATCATTCAATCCTAGGCGGTTATCACCAAAAATGTTAACAATATAAAGTCTCCATTTTCTCTTGTGTAATTAACAATTTTCAATTAAAATTAATTTTAGTGCAAATCTTGCAAATTACCTGAGTCATCTAGTAATAAAGTGGAATAAATAAGTCCGGAAATTATTCCCACGAGGATTGATTTTGAAAATCTAAAGATTAACTACCCTTACTACTCAAGATTATCAGTATTTGAACTTCCAAATTCCATGATAGATTTAACTTTCTAAAATAAAATGAATCAAATAAATAAAAAAGAAAATTCTACGACCATATGATTCTGAAAGTTTCTATTTAGGAAACCTTATTAGAGACTAAGTGTGTTATGACCATTAATTTGCAAGATTTCCAAATAAAATATAAAGTATGGGACATGAACATTGGGGTGTCCAGAGCAGGTAGTGTAACTGTGGAAGGATTTCTTCGGACTCACCACACATTTCACTCTCCCGACACCCACATTTCTATCTCTAGTCAGTGGGTTTGAAAAGCAACTTGTAGGATTTTATCCTCTTTAATGTCTTACTGTTTTTCATTCTCAGTACTTCACAACCATCTCTTATGACTGGAAATTGTTGCCCCTCATAGGCAAGATAATGCAAGCCCTCTCCAAAATAATTGGTACCTTAGCCATCAATTAGACAATAATTCCCTTTCCCCTTGATTAGAATCTTAACTAACACAAGATTGAGATTATTCTTATCTCAGTGTGGTGGCTCTCTAAAAATTATTGCTAGATCAATAGGTGGATCTTTATTCCTCGAAGAACACACTCTACTGTCACCTAGAGGGAACCTTGAGTCAAGGGTAGAACTACGGAGTGATATACGGAGTGATCGAAGAGTGCATTAGTTCAAAATAATATCGAGTGTAAATTACCCCCAATAGTGGCTTGCTCTTTACTCTTAGGTGAGTCCATCTGCAATGTCATGGAGTTCTGAAATCGAGCAATGATTCAGCTCTTTCTTGTTGCTAAACAACGATATTGAGCATAGTTGAATATGGGTGCTCTGGTGATTAAATCCTCTGATTCATTACCCAAACAACATTAAAGTATTACAAACAATAGTCCCAACACTAGATTCTTCTCAAAGGGAGCTTAGCCTTTCAAATCTGGATCACAAATGACAATGACTAGTTGATCAAACAAATTCACTGAAATTGTAATCAAAATTCCAGAAAAATTCCCATATTCCATTGAGTTCAAGCATAATTTGAGCTTGATTTACATTCATTCATTGGAATCTCAATTGATAACAACTCTATCCAAATAATAAATCAAACTCAATCTAAGCAAAATGAAAATGAAAAGAAACTAAAAATAAAAAGAAAAAGAAAATTATATACAATGAGACTTCAGATCTTCCAAAAAGTACAAAAACTTGATGAAAAACGGCTAGAAGCTGCCACACTACTCCTTAAGAATTTATTTCTGAGCTCGGGTCTTAGGCCCTAAAAGCGACAACCTTCTACGATGGCCGAAGAGCCTGAGAAAATCTTTCCCTAGCACTACTGTCGTGGCGATGTCTTGACATTATCATGACATCGAAACCTCTATGTTGTGTGTTGAATCTGGTGTTGCGACATTGGCTCATTGTGACTGAATTTTGATGTCGTGTTGATGTCGTGACGTGGATGTACACAATATATCCATTCAGTGATGTATGACATTGCTAACGATACCAGCGACATTGTTCTTTTAGTTTCATCTTGACTGCTTTGAGCTGATGTTGTGACATTGGTATCGATCTTCGCGGCATTGCATTTTCATGCGGGCATTTACATTGATGTGGTCTTCGCAACATTGGACTTTAATGTTTTGAGACCCTCTATCAATGTCCCTGTGAGTTGATATCGACATTGAGTTGGTCTGCCTCATGTTTGCTTTGATCTGATTTTAAACGCATCGCGATCGATGTCACGACATTCTGAAGTTTTGATCTCCGGTCGTTCAAGCCTTGGCTAATATGGCGCCAATATCATGCTTGTATCACGACATTGAACACTTGATGTTCTTACGGTCTTTTCCTAATCATAACGAAGCATTGACTTGTAATTCGCGCGTGTAGAGATTTAAGTCTGCAATCTTGGCTGATGTCGAGTAGCCTATGCCATTGGCGATAATACATGACATTCGCAGAATTCTTATCCTAGCCACTCAGCAGATGTTGCTTGGTGTGCTAGCGACATTATAATGTGACATGACACTCTCCATATGATGTTCACGGCAATTATTCTGCGGTATCGTGATATTGTTGCCTTTTCTTCCCTTTTCTCTGTTTTTGTACCTTTTCTTCAGTACGCAAAAGCATAAATCAGGTAAAAAATTCCATAATTTTATTAAATAAGACTTTTAAGTCGAAATATAGTGAAAAATGGCGTCAAAATAGATGGTTTTTGACTCAATCGTGATTATATGCTGCAATTCTAGATACTCCTTCACAAGTCATTTCACTCAAACTTGACCTCCTTCTAGGTCAATCATCATAAGTCACGACTAATCGAGAAGAAGTCCACCAATGGGAACCTCTGTAGCACCTTGCGATCAGCTTTTCTTCGAAGACTAACTGATCTCCCAACTCTGCTTACTTGTAACTATGCTTCATGTCCCTGAATGCCTGACGACAATATCACGTGCCCAATCTCGCCTCAATAAGCAAATTCACATCTTGAATTTGGCACGCTCGATGTTCTCAAGGTTTGGAGAGAATCCCTCGAATGACCCTCATGGTCTCCTCCCATGCTTGGGTAGATCAAGATGTCGTCCAAAGAAAACCACAGCGAACTAATCTAGGTGCGGGGCTGGAACCACCCTATGCATAAGATCCATGAGCGTCCATTTGGAGCATTCGTCGTCCCGGGCAACATCATATGAACTGAAACGCTGCTCGAGTTAAGCAGTCTTGAAAGGACCTCTTTCCTATTATCTGTGATGTAGCGGTGAGGGATCTATCTTGGAATAAGCCAGCGCCTCTCGGTTGATCAAACCGTCATCAATAAGCGGCAAAGGGTACCTATTCTTGATAGTATCCACTGTGTGCCATTAGTCAATACTTGGCAGAAGGGTCTTGTCTGCTCTTCGCCACAACGAAAAAAAAAAAAAAAAAAAAAAGAAAAAAAAAAAAAAAAAAGCAGGCAAGCGCCCTAAGGTGGTGGTGATCTGACAAAACCTAATAACAATTCTTCTGTACTTGGACCTTGAGTTCTGCAGCTCCTTGAGACGTCATTATGCGAAGTCATAGAAGTAGGCGATAACCACCCGGTGTAACTCAATGAGAAGTCTCTGACCCTCTGGATGTAATCTCGGTAGATACAAGTCTGGAAAAATATCCTCATACTCACAAACTACCCAAAGTAAAGGCCTGACTCCTATCTTTACCTCGTCCTCTACATGTGGTAAGGCTTGGCTGACCCGCCCAGCTAGTGCCATACCAGAATTCATTACAAACTCTGAGTAAGCGATGTGCCTCCCACGGAAAATATAACACAAACATCATCCTGTATTGTAGTAGTAATCACTCCTACGATGCATCAGGCCATTAGTGTGAGTCAGCAGTCCATCCCAGGATGACATCAAGCTCCATTATGTCCATGACCACAGGGTCCCTGATGAGTAAAATCTCTGAGATCTCTAACTCATAATCCGGAGCATATAAAGTCAATACTCACCCTAGTTCCTAGGAGAACTCACGTACAACATCTCTTAAGTTTCAAACTCCTAAGCCCAAATCTTTCACACACTGATGGCAATGAATGAATGAGATGCCCCGAGAATCAAACAACACTCTTGCCATGCGAAAGAAGTAGAAATGTACCTGTGAATAACAGTGATGCACGACTCAATGCGAGGTCTGTGTATGGGCACGCCCTTGGGTCCCAAATCCACACTGTGTGCTTTCAACATGTTGGCCTCGGCCCATCTTTGTAAGAGCTTAGAGAAAATTCACAATTTAGAAAAATGGTAAAATGAATTTGGTCAAATTCGGAATTTTCTAGATCTCGGATGTGAAACGAGACTTCTTTGGCTGGAATCGTCCCGGGGAAATCTAGCTACCGTCGAGATTTCATCGAATGAGAGACAGTCAATTTCACTTTTTGAACAATAGAGGGTAGTCTGGGACCGCTTGTTTACATTGTGGTGGCTCAAGAGGTGCCACGTGTCATGTGTGAAATAGGTCAAACATGAGCTCAAATGGGACCATGAGAGACATGTGGCAACATGTGAGTGGTGAAAATCCATGGTAGATGGCTAAGAGACTAAAGATTAGTAATATAAAAGGAGCCAATGGGGTTGAAAGAAAATATCTTCTGTGACCAGTTTGGAGGAAGGAGAAAGAGGCTGAAGAGAAGGAAAGAGTTTGGGGTGAGGCTCTCCTTCTCTAGATTTTGTTGATCGGACCAGCGAGCTTCAGGCGAGACCAAGGGGCAAAGTTGATCCCACGGCAAGGGCTACGTAGGAGTGCCAGATGTGTAGAGTTTCGACAACTCCGAGAGGTAGGGTTTTCTCCTATTTGCTTTATTCTTTGGCTAAGAGTCATTTGAACGGATGGGGATATCTTGAGGCCTGGATGGCCATGTTTTCGGTCGAAGATTGGGGCCCGGTGAAAATCCCTAGGTGGTGGATTCACTGACCGGAAAAAGTAGTTGGAGCATTTCAAACAGACCACCTTGTTGTTGTGTGCTATTTGTGTAATTCTTTGGGTGGGTCCAAGATGGACTACCGAATTGTTTATTAGCCCATGTGAGCTAATTTTATGTGTTATTGCCATGAATGAATAACATGTTGTTGTGTGTTAATTTTTGTTAATATATGCATGCTTGATTTATTAACATGTGTTGTGTGGAAATGGCATAATGCAATTCATATACCTTGCAGGCACCCTCGGCGATGGGGTGTGAGTGCATGACGCTGAAATGCCGGAGGGGTTGTCGGTATTTCACTTCGGAAGTTGTCCGAAGAATTGTGTTGAAATGCGATCCGACAATTCACGTCGGATGGGCCGATGAATTGTTTCGCAGAGTTATCCAACAAAATTCACCTCGAAGGATTGTCCAACGTATTTATATCGGAGGGTTGCCCACAAATAAAACAAATATTTTTGTTTGGAAGCGGTTTTCATACATGGCGAAGCATGTGTAGGGGAGTCGATGAAGACTGAGAGACATGGGATTGGGCATGTAGACATTCGGTAGGAATCATGAATTCACTTGAATGTGTGTGTTTTCATTAACACTTAGGTGGGGAGTAACCCATGTAGGAGATTATCACTACTGGGCTTTGCTCACCCGTCGTGGGATCCCCCTTTTAGGTACAGGGAGTATTTGGGAAGACGGCGTTCACTAAAGGCCGCTTTTGAGAAGAAAGCCGACATATGGCTTTATATATATATCTTGTAAAACATGTATAAAACATTATGATCGATGCATGTTGTATAAGAGTGTAATTAACTCTTGAAACTATTGTAATATAGTTGAAAAATGTTTTGGTGAGTATGGATGTATGGGCCCGACGTGACCATTTTTACTCATGTATGGGTCTCATGATATGAGACGCACAGGCTTCTGCAGGTTGACGGTGGTCAACGGACCCGAGGTTGGGTGTCAGGCATGCTCGCCCGTCGGCGACTATGAAATGCTTGAGGGGGCTGTGCGCGCCCTAAGGCGATATTGGTTCCTTAGCCCATGGTGGTGGGAGGAAAAACCAGTATGCATGTCACGATGATTGGGACCGGGGTGTCCCATAGCCTCAGGATCCCTGCCTCTAAGGACAATCTCATCTCATGTGTCTAGGCTAGTGGCAATGGAAACATGTTCTCTGCCATGACTGGCTAGTAGCCCTAAAGTGTCTCCCATCTTGGGTTGACTAATCTTGGCCTTGGCCTTAATAGGCTGCTGACCACAATCCTTGAAACCTGTCTGGGCGGGTGCACTTTGCTTCTTTCCCGAGCTAGAAGAAGAAGGTTGGTTCTCCTTCCTCTTATCTTTAACTCCCGCATCCCTGATGCTCTGTGCGTCGTCCACCTCTCTCTCAATGGCCATAGCTATCTTAACCATCAAGTTTATATCTTATAAGAGGAGTCCCACAATTTACCCTGGATGGACAATTTCAGACCATCCTCAAACTTTCTCACTTTGGCCATGTCTGTGGCCACATAATCATCCGCGAAACGTGCTAATTCAGTGAACTTAGCCACGTATTCGAGCACTTTCATCGTTCCTTGTTTTAGTTCTAGGAACTCCCAAGCCTTTTCATGTCGTGTAGATGCCGAGAAATATTTACCCATGAAGAGTTCACGAAACTCTTCTCATGTCATCACCTCCAAGTTCCTTGAGGCTTTGACCCAATCCCACCACACTTGGGATTCACCCTCTAATTGAAATGCAGCTAACCTTATTCTCGTGGCATCGGAGGTGATCTCCATAGCCTCCAAGATCTTGCTAACTAGCCGGAACCAATGATCAACTTCCATCAGTTCCCCTCCTCTCTTGAAGGTTGGAGGATGATGTGTCTTAAACCTTTGGAGGTTACTCGACCCTACCTAGCCCACAGTTGCACTGGCTTATGCAATGGTGGCAACCGCAACACCAATAGCCTCTATAAAGGCAGTTTGGTCAAAGGCCAGTGGTGGTTGGTTGTTGTTTCGCCCACCACCTCGACGTCCTCTTCCTCAAATAGCCATCTACATACGTCAGATAGCAATTTATCTTACACAATATCCCAAAGAAATAGGGATCGAGTATAAACTTTGAGATTTCTCTCCTCATCTAACTAGTAGTGCATGTGCTAACTACTAATAAACACCAACATCCTGCACTATTCCGTTCATTTACTTTTTTCGAACCCCTAAGGTTATGTTTTCTAACCCTAGTGTTCCTCTTTTCCTATATACAATTTACCATGTATATAATTCACACAACCTGAAGCAATCGAGTCATGTAACTTTAAACACTTAAAACTGCAAATGTATGAAATGTAATTACAAGCCAGTGCCATCAAACCTGGTAATCACATACCTATGCTCACGTGCAAGTTATGCTTTGATCATAACACAATGAACCTAATGACCTAGACCCATATTCATCAAGAACTAGGTAATCGTATACCTATGCCCTGATACCAAGCTGTGACGCCCCAAAACCCGGGGGTCCCATTGACCAACCATCAACCCGCGAAAGTACTACCTTAGATAATCTTATACCTAAGTTTTGATACCAAACTGGTATCAAAACCTATGAATCTTAAGTAACTCAGCCCCTCCTTGGGTCCATTGCAGTCCATTTATCCACTATTTAAGTTAAAAAATGTGAAATTAAATTTAAAACTGATCCGTAGAGTTCAATCTCGACCTCTTACCATTATTACATCACAGAATTTAGATTGTTCAAAGTTTTACAAAAATATTTGCCAAAAGCCATGTTGGCCTTCTTGACAGTGCGGCCTCGAGATGAACTTTCCATTCCACCGGTGTAAGCACACCTATGATATAATGTTTTCCTTAGGGTGAGCCAGCCAGTAGAGAATATTTCCTCTGAGGCCCACACCTCACCTAAGTGCACGTACGATAGTCGTGTTCACAATTCACATTCCCCATTCAAGTAAAAACATGCAATTTCACTGCAGAATCTGTGATCATCATAAATGGGTATCAATCCATCACCACCTCAAATCCTGAGCTCTTAAATCTCTTCTAGCCTCAGATATGATCACTGCTCTCTCTTTTTTACAATGCAAAGCCCATGTGTGATAAACCGTCATTGATGAATCGCATCCAATGAACACTTTGAAATAAAAGTTGTTTGTTTATAAACCAAAACTTTTATGGATGTCATCTTTTCAAATGATCTTCTTACATTTAAAACCATGTGTCTTTTGTGGGAAGTGGATTTTCGGGGTCTCATCGCAGGACTCCGCACTCCTTCTGACACTTTTTGGACTTTCCTGTTCAGTTACAGACGATCGAGTCTTTCACAAGAGGAGAATCCTGGCCCATACTAACATTACCGATACAAGTTTTCTTTACCACTTTATTCAACCGTTCGACTTTGTTGGACTTCGTCCAACTTTACTGAGCCCACCCAATCAATCAGCAAACATAATGTTGATTTTCAACCATGTACTCACACTCATTCAATACGATGCCCCCGTGCATATGCAATGTAATGCACCATTGCATGTTATGTCATGACACATGTGACACCCCGATCCCGGGGGTTCGTTGACTACCCGTCAACCCGCGGAATACAAGTGGATGTCGGGTTACTGACGTAACGGAAAATCAGGCGGAGTCTCCTTGTGCGGGGCTCTGCCCCAGTCTAAAACACTGCATGTGAAACTGTCCCAAGGGTCCAAATATAACAGTTTATGATTTAAAACGGCTACTTGGGCCCATAAACAATACTCAATATACATGTCAACTAAGAATCCAACTATATACCCAATAGTTACAAGAGTTAATATGTTTTTACTCTTATACAATACATACATTAAACTTAAAGTTCCTGACCATGTATACATCAAGCCACAACTTGGCTTTCTAATCCTTGGTCTCTTAGGGATGAAGTAGTCCTACTTGCGCTCCTATTGCACCTTAAAATAATATCCCTCGAGCAAGGTGAGCTGATAACCGGTAGTGGAATGTCATACTAGAGTGGGCTACTCTCCACCTAAGTGCAGTGCAATGTTCCAAAATAAACATACATTCAAGCAAATGCATGATCCTACTTGAATGTCTACATTACCAACTCAGATCCCGAGTCCGCACCGACTCTCTCTCACACTCGCCTAAACCTCGTATGAGAATTATCGTTTTATTAGTTTGTGGACAACTCTCCGATGTGTAGATATCGATTGAAGTAGTCTCGAATGATTGATGTGTTATGGACGCTACCCTCGATATATCAATTGGGCCGTCTCCGATGTAATACCCGTAAATTTGACCATTTAAATTATTTCCATAATTGTTTAATATGTACTTTGATTTGTTAAAAATATTAATTTAAAAAAATTGACTAAGGGTAAAGAAAGGGAAGGAGCGAACCACAAAACCTAAGGAGCCCTTCTCTCCCGACACCTCACGGCGTCTACTTGTGGGCCGGTAGATCTCCGGCCCGCCGTCCGACCATCCGACGCGGAAGGCGACTCCATCGCCGGCCACCCTTGCCTTGCTCTGATCTCGCCTGAAATTTGCCGCTCTCGCCGGAATCACGCCGTCCTCTTCCTCTTCTTCTCCGGCGCTGCTGCCCTCCGTCAGATCACCCTGAGCCACCGTCGCGCCGCCACCGCCCTTCTCGATGCAGCAAGCCTCCTCGACCGCGGCGCGGCCTTGGTTCCTTCCTCCTCACGCGGTGGCGGCGTCACTCCCTCGCGCCTTAGGTGGGTGCCTCGCCTAGAGCGACCCTTTGGGGCGTGTTTTCGGGCGAGCAAGGCCCGTTTTCAGGCTCGGGACCCCAAAACCTTAGGGAGTATGATTCGCCATTCAGGCTTTAATGCGTAAGTGATTTCTAGAGATAAACTTAAGAAGAAAATCTGTTTTTATGCGTTTTGAGTTGTTTTTAAGCGTCTAAAAATTATGCAAAAATTGTTTTTGGACTCCCCTAATCCCGATCTACGCTTAGGTACCCTCGGATTTAATTTCCGACGAAGTTGAATTTTTCCGGCCACCGTCGGCGGCGGCGAACCTCGGGAAGCGTACCCAGGACAGAATGTTCGTCTCCGTTCCGTGATTCCGAAATGATTACCGTCCGGTTTTGCATTAGAGCTTAGGTAAAGAATCTATACCACAAAAAGCAGCGTCGCGAAACTCCATTAATATAAGTGTTCGATATTCGTATTTTAATTGTTCGTAGTTATTTTAATATTGAAAATACCTTATTTATACGTTTAATTGCTCATGTTTGTGTTTTGAAAGGATGTAACTTAAAATATATCACGATACGATGTTGTGTTTAATCTTATCTATATAATTAGAGAAACTAAGCGTTGATTTTTGATTAGCAGTATTTAAATTATATCCCGGGTTATCCATGTATAAATATAATAAATTATGAAGCTATAAATTATCAATTGTATTTATCGCGGTGTTGACCTTTGTATTTGGATTTAAAGTCGAGCCGTGGATTTATCTGTAGTTGTGGCCCGGCTCGGCATTGGATAAATTGTGGATATTAGGGGGTGTATTTTTATCGGGTTGGACGGCATTTTACGAGGGAGTTAAGTCCAGTTTTTAAAGGGAGGTTACAGAGATTTTAGGTAGAACATAAGTACGATTTCTATGTCGGTTTAATTACGTGAGTTTTCTAATTCGAGTCAGAGTATATTTAAATCTTAATCTTATTTATCAATAACGTCTTTTCCATTTGGGTGTCCGGCGGCTCCGCGGGACGGCTGAGTAGCGAGAGGCGATTCTGAATCCGACATACTCGGTGAGTTGATATCATATAATTTCACGACACATCATGCATGCATGGCATAGCATTTATGGCATTAGGCTACACCATCATCATCGACATGATTATTATCGTGGGGTGTATTTACTATGGTAACTAAATTATTTAGTTAGTTATGAAATATATCACGCATAAGGTATGATGATGGATGTGAGTGTGTATTGTTGGGTGCGATATTGCTGTGCATTGTATGTGAAATGTTTGTAATGGGAACTATAGCAGGACATACCACCTAGTGGGTTACATCAGGACAGCGTCTTGGTAATAATCGAGACTATGTCTGATTATCAACATGTATATGAGTTCTGGTTGAGGCGTTTCTCGGGGATGCCGGAGGTTAGGTCCACTGGTTGGCGTTACTCTGGGCGCCGGCTATGGATTTTGGTAGGATAGTTCTTTGGAGTTAGGACCTGGTCGAGCATTTCTCTCGGGGCGCCAGCTATAGTTTGTTGGTTTAAGTGTCAACTGGAGTTAAGGACCCTGGTCGAGCATTTCTCTCGGGCGCCCGGTCCTGGTTGAGAGAGCCGTATGAAACTATAATGATGAATTATAGGGTCTGGCCCAGAGTTCTCGATTTTGTGATGACTATGTGATGATGAAACTTAATGTGCATGCATACTTATGTGAGAGTGTATTATTATCTTTGTAATTCTATATGTATCGTATCCTATTGATTTATTGATATAATAATTATAGATTATATGATGTTAACTCACTCTCGAGGTAGCCCCGGTCTCAATTTATTTTCAGAGTGCTGTTAGCCCTCCACTGCTCGAGATCTTTATTCTGGCCCATGCTCGACCTTCACGACGGATACATGTATTATTATTATTGACTCCTGTATTTCATCTAGGTGTCTTTGCAGTGTTGGATATTAATATGTTTTATGTCCGGCTTCGTATTCTATTACTTGTGTATCTTGTGAGATTAATATTGGGATCGAGATTTCATCCTCTCTTTTGATATTTAAGTTGAAGCCAGGATATATATATATATATATATATATATATATATATATATATATATATATATATATAGGATTATGTGATGATAATTATGTCGGGTATTTGTATATGATAAGTGGTATGGGTAATTTCAATTAGGCTTACTACGGGTTTAAATTGGCTTTATGCCTTCCATTTCCTAATTTGGTCCACATTTGGTGGAGTCATTGATAAAGTTAATTATCGAAGCGATAGGTTCATTTCCTGGCCTAGAGTCTAAGTTTCCGATCTTTGCTTGAGGTTAGGACCGAGTTAAGTCTTTGGCTGTCACCATTGCATTTAGTTCTGGCAATCCGTTGGGCGTACATTTATATGTCGATAGTCTTGTGTTTACTGCCGGTATGAGACGGAGATCGGGTGAATGCGGCGGCGACAAGCGCCCGGCGGCGGTTATGATAGAGGCCCGGGGAGGCCCAAGATGGTATCGCCGGCCCGATCCACGGTTTCTTGGAGAGGCGGAGAACGAGATAGGCCGTGCAGCAACTAGACAAGTACCGGCTGATGAGCCACAGGCCGAGGAGCCACAGGTTAATATGCGGAGGCACGAGTTTGAGCACGATAGATGCACGTGTCGCGTACTATGGAGGCATTTTTGGCCCGGTATGGCTAGGGGTGCGACGGCTCTCCGGCAACATAGAGGCATCGGCAGCGGTACCTTCGCTGATTCTCAGCGGGGACTAGGATTTGACCCGAGATCACATTCACTTTGTTCAGTACACGGGCTTAATGAGGTTGTATTTGATGGAGTATCTGGTGACCCAATGGATTTTCTGGACGAAGTGGAGAAGAGAGCATTTGATCTGAGAGCATCTGATAGACGGACGATTGAGATGGCAGGTTTCTCCCTTAAGGGCTTAGCATTGCAGTGGTACAAGGATTACATCAAGCCGTCTCTTGAGGGTATGACATGGGCTCAGTTCAGGGCAAGATTTGAAGATAACTATATTTCTTTTGCCATGAGGCAAAATGCAGAAACGATTTGGCAGTTGAAGAGAGATGATATATGCAGCCAGTAGGTACAGCGGGTTCATGTATCTTAGTAAATTTGCTCCGGAGTTAGTTGCAGCGGAGGCTGCGAAAGCCAGTAAGTACATCACCGGGCTTGGACCACATTTCATATCCTTAGGCGGTCGATGTAAGCCTTGGAAGTCGCGGTTGCGAGACGGATGGGCCCGATCGCCTTCATGGTATCTTAGTGGATGGTCTTCAGAAGACCCGCCTGAAGGAGCAAGCTAGTACCTTTGCACACGTAGCGGTATTATGGTGGTCTGAGTGCCGGTGAGTGTCTTGGTCAGCGAGGCAGGCCGTTTAGACCAAGGGTCACAAGAAGGGTAGACGCGACCCGGAAGGGTTATAGAGGCTTCCGGATTAGGGATGGGGTTTAGGCCCGGTGGGGCTATGGTTCAGGGGCGAGTTCGGGCTCGAGTGCGGCGGCGCTAGTTAAGCACCGGTGTGTGCCCCACCGGTGTGGGCGGATGCATCGGGGCCCCTTGGCAGCAGGCGGCTAGTGGGCTTGTTTTTGGGTGTGGAGTTGGGACCGTATGGCCCCGAATCATGTCTAGATTTCCCGGTGATGACCTTTTCCTCTCGGGGTTGCGGCTGTGACTGCCGCCAGTTCATTGGACATCGCCTAGTTCTTCTCAGGCGGGTGCGCAGTATAGTGGCCAGCAGGGCCGTGGATATGGAGGTAGAGCTCCGGGAGGCAGATTTGGTGGTAGGGGCGAGGTCGGGCCGGGCTCCCGGTCTGGTCGTGGTCAAGCCGGAGTTTTACACTCACTCCCTCGGGACGCCGGGCGTCAAATCTTTATTGTATCGAATTTTATTCCGGTCTGTATACTGAGCTAGGGTGTTATTAGATCCGGGTGCCACACACTCCTTTGTGTCTCCCCAGTTTGCGGCTGAGGCTTGGTGTTCGACGACGGACTTGAGACTCCGTTATCAGTCACTACCCCTCTGAGTGATGCCTTAGAGGCAGATATTTACTTTCCATCGTGTCCGATTTCTGTAGTAGGTAGAGACCTTCTAGCGGATCTGATTTTGTTGGATGTAATTGATTTCGAGGTTATTTTAGGTATGGATTGGTTGGCGGGCACTCGCACGCCTGGATTCTTGAGAGAAACAAGTGATTTTAAGTTCGGGGGTTCGGAGTTTGGGTTTCGTGGTGAGCAGATACTAGCCCCTTCTAATTTAATTTCAGCCATTACAGCTAGGCGGATGTTACGCCAGGGGTGCCAGGGTTATCTGGCTCTTGTGAGGGACACTGCAGTGGATATAGGTAAGGTTGATGATGTCCCTATTGCTTGTGAATTTCCTGACGTTTTCAGGAGGAGTTGCGGGGTTGCCACGGGAGATAGAATTTGCATTGATGTTATACCGGGCACAACTTCTATCTCCTTGCCACCTTATAGGATGGCACACAACGGAGTTGAAGAAATTTGAAGGGCTTGATTCACGAGTTGTTAGACAAAGGTTTTGTCAGGCCCAGTACTTCTCCCTGGGGTGCTCCTGTGCTATTTGTAAAGAAGAAAGATGGTTCCCTACGGCTATGTATAGATTACAGACAGCTGAACAAGGTGACCATTCGCAATAAATATCCGCTCCCCCGAATAGATGACTTGTTTGATCAGCTTCAGGGTGCATCATGTTTTTCTAAGATTGATCAGATCGGGATATCATCGGTGAATAGACATGAGATGTTCCAGAAGGCGGCATTCGGGGCGAGTACGGCCGAATTATGAGTTCTACCCCAGTGATGTCTTTTGGACTCACTAATCTTGTGGCGACCTTTATGGATTTGATGAGCGAGTGTTCAAACCCTTCTGGTCGCTTTGTAATCGTGTTCATAGATGATATCTTAGTATATTCTCGGAGTGAGGAGGAGCTTGTAGAGCATTTAAGGATAGTATTGCAGACTTTGAGGGAGCAGCAATTATATGCCAAATTCTCCAAGTGTGAATTTTGGCTGGATAGTGTAGCCTTCTTGGGACATGTAGTATCAAGGGAAGGTATTCAAGTGGATCCCAAGAGATAGGCGTGATGGATTGGCGAGACCGCGTGGCGGATTCGAAGTTTCTGGGTTTAGTAGGTTGTGCTCGCCAGTTTCGTGCGGGATTTTTAGGATCATTTGCACCCTTGGCCTGATTAACCAGGAAGAATGTGAGGTTCCAGTGGGCTGAGAGATTTGTGGGGCGAGTTTCAAAGGTTGAAGGATTGTTTTGACCTCTGCTCCCGGTGGTGGCAGTACAACCGGTACGGGAGGAGGTTCCTCTGAGTGTATTGTGACGCTTCGGAGTCGGATTGGGGTGATATTGATCGGCCGCGGAAGGTGATTGCTTATGCTTCCTAGGCGGTTGAAGAAGCACGGCGAGTACCCAGCTCATGACTTGGGATGGCGGTTTGTGATTTTGCATTGAAGATCTGGGGCAGTATACGTATGGTGGGACGTGTGAGATCTTCCTGAGATCCACGAGTTTAAATATATTTTTCGACGAGGAGGGAGCTAAATTTGAGACGAGAGAAGATGTTTGGGGTGCAAGGACTATGATTGTGCGATTCAATATCACCTGAAGCAAGGCTAATGTAGTGGCGGATGCTGATAAAAATCATCGGGCGGTCTCACCAGCCAGTCACGAGGCTTGACAAATTGACTAAGGAGTTTGTATGAATTGTATGATCGGGGTTCTGACTAGAGGTGTTGAAGTACGGAGCACTTTGCTTTATTCAGAATCCATCGATCTGATGGAATGAAATTAAAACAGCTCAGTGCAGAGACCCACAGTTGATGAAGATTAGGGATGAGGTTCAGCAGGGTCAGGCAAATGATTTTATGATTGGGGATGATGGCACGTTGAGATTGGGTACTAGGTTGTGCGTCCCCGATGTTGATGAACTCAGAAACGAGATTATGAAAGAGGCCCATCATACAGCTTACAGTATTCATCCCGGATCCACTAAGATGTATCATGATCTTAAGGGTAACTATTGGTGGATTGGTATGAAGAAGGATGTAGCGGAGTTTGTATCCAGTGTCGACGCGGTAGGTGACGAGCATCGAAGCCGTCTGGGTTGTTGCAGCCACTCCCCATTCCAGAGTGGAAATGGGAGAATATTACCATGGACTTTGTGACTGGGTTACCTCGAACTTCGGCAGGGTATGATTCCATTTGGGTGATAGTCGATCGAATGACTAAGTCGGCACACTTCTTCTGAGCTGACTTTTCCGTAGCCAAGTATGCCGGGGTGTATATTGATGGGATTGTTGTAGTCTTCATGGGATTCCAGTTTCTATTGTGTCTGACAGAGGGCCCCAGTTCACTTCTAGGTTTTGGCGGAAACTTCATGAAAGACTTTAATTTTCCGATTGGACTGCCGCGGCTTTTCACCCCTCAGGAGCGGATGGAGCGGTCAAGAGGACTATTCGAGGCGTTGGAGGACTTTATCTTGAGGATGTGTGTGATGGATTTTGGAGGCGATGGGTTGGCATTTACCTTTGGTGGGATCGCGTACAATAACGGGTTATCATGCAGAGTATCGGTATGGCGCCTTACGAGGCGTGTATGGTAGGAAGTGTAGATCGCCCGTTTCTTTGGGAAGAGTTGGTGAGAGGAAGTGCGAGGTCACCGGGTGGTCCAAATCACTTTCCTACATTCGAGATCGGCACAGGACCGTCGGGCCAGGATTTAAGAGCTACGCCACCCTGGGCAGAAAAATATGTGAGCCTGTGTGAGTATGTATTCTCGATATCGACGCAGGCGTGATGAGATTTCCTGCAAGAGGGGGAAATTAGCACCTCCACGTGGGACCCTTTGTGGATAGAGTCAGATGTAGCCTAACACCGGAGTTGCCACCACTTCGCCAATATCATCCTGGCCCTTCATATATCTATGCTGAAGAAGCACGCGCCGCATCCTTCATGTGCTACGCCCAAGAAGTAGAGATCGCGCGAGGATTTATCGCATGAGGAGCTTAATTGGTAGCCATCGTGGAGTACGTGTTCGCTAACTCGAACAAAAGCCATCTAATTATCAAAGTCCTATGATTTAATCATTCGACCAGAAAATTTGGGAATCCAGCAGAGATGCGACGCTCGTACTCCATATCACTCGTCTAAAGAATGAGGTATGTTTCTTATTCTTAAATTCGAGGACGAATTTTCTTAAGGGGGAGAGAATGTAATACCCGTAAATTTGACCATTTAAATTATTTCCATAATTGTTTAATATGTACTTTGATTTGTTAAAAATATTAATTTAAAAATCGACTATGGTAAAAATGGAAAAAGGGGGCAAACCACAAAACACAGCGTTATCCTTCTCTCTCCCGACATTCACGTTACACGCCCCCGCTGGGGTACGATCGGGCCGCTCGCCACCGATCCGGCCATCCGACGCCAGGGCAGGGGCCCGCATCGCCGGGCCAATTTTCGCTTTGCCGATTCGCCTCGAATTTGTCGCTTCACTTAATCACGCCGCCCTTCTTTCCTCTTCTTCTCCGGCACGCCGCCCGGTCCGATCACCCCGAGCCAATCGCCGCACGCCACTACTCACTCTCTCGATGCTCAAGAAGCTCTCTCGACACGCTGCAGCCACTCCTTCCTCCTCACGCTGGGCATACACACTCCGCATTTAAAATCACTAACAAATTTCTTGTGGTATGTTTTCGCCAAACAAAGGCCATTAGCTCAGACCCCAAAACCTTAGGAGGCATGATCTCGCCATTCCAAGCTTTAATCGTAGTGATTTCTGCAGAGAGATAAACTTAAGAAGAAAATTTCGGCTTTTATGCTTGAGTTGTTTTTAAGCGCCTAAAAATTATGCAAAATTTGCTTTGACTCCCCTAATCCCGACCACGCCTAGGTACCCGGATTTCACTCGACGAACCCCGAAGCGCATCTGCATGCACGTTTGGCTCATTCCGCTGCATCTCACTGCACCTGCCAGATTCGAAATCAGAAGAATCTATACCCTAAAAACGCGTATGCAGCTCAAATTGTATAAGTGTTCGATATTCGTATTTTAATTGTTCGTAAAGGTTATTTAATATTGAAAATGCCTTATTTATCTTTTAATTGCTCATGTTTGTTGGAATACGTAACTTAAAATATATACGCCTAAGACGATGTTGGTGCTTAATCTTATCTTATATGCTAATTGTAACTGCTGATTTTTATTTAATCAGATTTTAATTATATCCTGAGTTATCCATGCATAAACAGGCAATGAATTATCCGCTATAAATTGTATCAATCGTATTTATCGCGAATTGTCAATTCGTGGTCGGATTGCGCCGAGCCGTGATTTATCTCGTAGTTGTGGCCCCGCCTCATCGATAAATCAGGATATTAGAAGTGTATTTTAATGTGCCTGACCATTTTACAGTGAGTTAAGTCCGCTTTTTATGGAGCTCTACGAATTCCTAAGAGAAACATATACAGCTTTCTATGCTCATTAGTCTCGTGAGTTTTCTAGTCGAGTCTAGAGTATATTTAAATCTTAATCTTATTTATCAATAACGTCTTTTCCATTTTAGATTGTCCGATCAGCCTCCCGCCAGATTGTGCACAGGCGCAGGAGCGATTCAGATCCGATGATACTGAGTTGATATCATATAATTCTACGACACATCATCCGCATGCATGGCATAGCATTTACGGCATTAGGCTACACCCATCATCATCGACATGATTATTATCATTGAATCAGATGCACGGGGCGGTAGCCAAATTATTTAGTTCATATGAAATATATCCGCATATGAGACTGCGGAGATTGATGATGTGGAGTGTGTATTGTCAAGGCGATATTGTCAGTATCGTATGTGAAATGTCTGTAATGGGAACTATAGCAGACATACCACCTAGTGGGTTAAGATCAGATCACTACGCACTGCATTAATCACTATGACACAGATTTATGTTTATGTATATGAGTTCCCCGAAGAGCGCTTTCTCTGGGATGCCGGGAGGTAAGGTCCCCGGTTGCCGCTACTTTGGGGAGCGGCCATGGATTTTGGGTAGATAGTCGCTGGAGTTAAGGACCCGATCACATTTCTCTGGGCGCCAAATATAGTTTGTCGGGTTTATGTCAATCGAGTTATGACCCCGGTCGAGCATTTCTCTGTGGCGCCAAATACATTGATTTGAGATATCGTATGGCTTATGACGTGAGAGTATGTGGTCCTCGTTTAGAGTTCTCGATTTTGTGATGACTATGATGATATGAAACTCAATGTGTGTGCATGCATACTATGTGGAGTGTATTATTATACCCGGTAATTCTATATGGCGTATCCTATTGGTTGTAGATGTGGGTATGATTATATGACGTTAATCCTCACCAGACCTATTACCCAATTTATTTTTCAAAATCATACCCCTCCCCGCTCATCTTTCACCGCGCCAGATTTCATTTTCACAATGATACATGTATTATTATTATCGACCAGATATTTCATCTAGGTGTCACCGCAAAGATTTGATATTAATATGTTGCACCGCCATTCTATTACTTCAGATAACATTTTATATATGGATCGAGATTTCATCTCTCTTTTGATATTTAAGCTGAAAGTAGATATATATATATATATATATATGCTGTGGATTATGTGATGATAATTATGTCGCATTCAGATGATAAGTGGTATGAGTATTTCAATTAGGCTTACTACGTCGTGGTTTACTTCCATTCCTAGTGCCGGCCACTAGCCCCTGTCAGTCGTGACATCCGACGATTGATACTTTAGCTTTAGACAACCCTCGATAATTCACATTTTGGGACAACCCGAACCATTTTCTAGAGCTCATCTCACGTGACTCACTCCTATAGTCCTAAAGTGCCCAAGTAAAGGCAGATATGAATGCATGTATGCTGGCCTAGCGCTGGCTTAATCTAACGTAAATATATAAACATGCATATATTTACAAAACATTCAATTCACACAATCACGCCATGTAAATCCCATATTTCCACATCAAAATTAGCTCACTGCTTAATGACAAACACGAAGAATTAACTGACCACTTGGCCAAACACATATTTTCAATAAAATATATTTTTCGTGTCACTATTCCTAGGAACAAGAAAAACTGTGGTTTTATGGTTCAAAACACACATTCATTCATCTGGCTCACTCCAGCGAACTAATTTCTACATTTTCTACTAATCAAACTCAATACATGATTTATTGAACCATTCCTCACACATTTAACTAAATACCAGAGAACTGATATGGACTGCTCGTGGGTCTCAATTAAACATTTGCCTGCTTCTGGAACCGATCAAACTATTGCCCAAGGCCTCAATCAACCTAAACATTTACATGGCATTAAATTGGCAATAAAACTCAAGTACGGAGAAATCCCTACCTTCTGAGTTTGAGGAAACTCTCCCAAATCCGGCAGACTCCACGTCAAGCCCTCTCCGCGTGAGCGCCTCCTTCTTGTCCCGAAGATCGCAGACGACGGATTCTCCCGTATTTCTAGAGAGCAGAAGATGACGTTTCCCTTCTAAACTCAAATTTTCGACCATCAGAAGCTCTTCCTTTCTTTCCTCACATTTTTGGCCTTTGTTATTTGGAGAAGATACCTTATTCACTATTTTGTCATTTATGAATTAAAACTTCCAAATGACCTTATAATCTTCTTCATTTTCTCTAGTTTTGACATTCTAAGACTATTTCGACGTCCATTTTCATCATTTCCTTTACCTTATACCTCACCCATGGCACATGAGTACGTGTTATATGTGACTTTCAAGCCGCAACGAAATCGCTTTACTACGACCAACCACAATGCCTCATAAACGTGCCAACTCCGACCGTGCCTAATTCTACGAAATTTTACGCATAGCTAGGTTTCGCGAGACCCATTCCAACTGCAACTGCTTGGCCATCCAATATCTAGAGAATAAATTTCGATTTTTAACCTAAATTACAAATTTAAATCGAATGATGATTTTGCCCTCTCTTTTTTTTTTTTAAGAAATTGAATTTCTCTGGTCTTACATTCTCCCCTCCTGAAGTGGAATTATCCTCAAATTCTCGACAATCATATCACCACGTGCATATGCAACGCGACTCTATCATGATAAACAACCATTTAAACCTAAACGACTAAACCACGACTCTTCATCCCTAAACAAGAAGCATAGCCCAGATCGTCCTCGCTGGGCCCCACAGACTCCTCCACTCCATACCGCCCATAAGACTTCACTGTACTTCACCTGGCTCAAGGCCGCAAAACCCGATCACGACTATCAACACGCACACCGGTCCTCCGGCGTCCCATCCGCGTCAACGTCAACTGGCCCCCAACCACCGGCCAGCCGGATCCGAGTATACTTCCGGAGCATGGAGACGTGAAACACCTTGTGGACACCTGACATGCTGGGCGGTAACGCTAACCTAGTGACGCAATAAAGGCTCATCCTCTCGGTATTCTTAAAGGTCCAATGAACCCTACGATACTTCCCACGCCGAACTCGACCACTCCCCAGCATCACCTTCAAGAAGACGTGATCCCAACCTCGAACTCTAAGGGTCGACGCCGCACACAAGATAGGTTTCTTTGCCGGGCCTGGTTTGAGAAGACGCCGCCCTATCAAAGTCACCTTCTGAGGTGTTTAATCGCATCGTGACCGCTGATGGAGCCTCTCCCACCTCGGTCCAATACACACGTGACCAAAGATGACCTCCCATACAAGGCCTCATACGGTGTCATCCAGATACTCGCCTCTCGAGCAATCGTTGTCAGCCACTCCAGGTAAACGTTCCTCCCAAATCGCCCCTTTGCGATCCAGACGATGCTCGTAGCATGTCTTCTAATACATCGTAGGTCCTCAGACCGACCATCCGCGTCTCGAGGGGTGGAACGAAAATTACCCGCCACCGTGGTGCCCAAAGCCTTTGGAAACTCTTTTCAAAAGTGTGTCGAAACCTCGTCCCTATCCGACACCATGGATAACGGTAATTCCATGTAGTCTTAATTATCTCTCGAATGTACAACCCAGAATCTCCAATGAGAAGGTCATCCGCACGGCTGAAAATAAACACTCGTGAGCCGGTCCACCATCACCCATACCGCCGTCGCGCTTCGCCGGCCCATGGCGTGCCGGGCTCGCCAAAGTCCATCGTGACGCGCTCTACTTCCACTCGCCACCTCCAATGGCCGGTACCGGCCGCTTCTCCTCGTGTCACCCACCCCGCCGACATGTGAGACATCGTTTAACAAAGTCCCCTACGCGTTCTTCATCCCACTCCAATAGTACCGCGACGGCGATCCCGGCACATCTTCGTACACCCGACGCACCCGCAAATCGAGAGCAGTGGAAACTCCCGAACTCCTCTCAAATCGATCAACTGGGGAACCATTACCCGTCCCCTATATCAAGACTACCATCTACGTTAACTGCTCCAAATTTCGCCACCAGACTCATCGCAGACTTCATCCTAATGGACACTACCCGCGGTCCTCGCCACAGGACTCAATCACTCTGGCCAATAGATTCACAGCCACTTAACTCATAAGGTACCGAGTCTAATGGTTCCAGAGATCAGCTTAAATCGTTCCACAGCTTCGGTTATTCACCACTCCCGAGAAGCTCATACTTCAAATAACGCCCTCGTACTTCCGACCGAGTATCAGTTACCACATTTGCCTACCTGTGTGATGGTAAATCAAAGCGGAAGTCATAATCTTCTAAAGAACTCCATCCATCTCAAGGCTGGGTTCTCATACTGAGGTCCCAAGCACGAAATATACTGTGACGCAGCAGGGTCACACCGGTCCCGCCGTGAGGGTAAGAGGTGGCGCCAAATCTCAAGATTAAGACTACGTCGCCAACTCCATGTCGGGGTGTACTCCCCGGCCGTGGATTCTTCAACCTGACGAAACCATAAGCCACTACCCTCCCTGCCGCATCAAACACATCCCAATCCGGCCCTCGAGGCATCACAATACAATCAAGCAGACTCTGTCTCCCCTCGGTCCGACTATCAAGATGGGAGCTAGCAGCCCCTCTTCACTGAATGCTCTCCTCGCACACTTATCCCACCAAACTCGACCTCCTTCCGGTCACCCTAGTCATAGGTGCCGCTATCCCGGGAGAAATCCTCACGAATCTCCCAGAATACCAAACTAATCCCAAGAAACTACGTGATCTCAAGACCCACTTCGTCCTTCCCAACTCATCACGCCGACCTTCCCGGTCGCGACCGACACTCCGGGAGTCGACACCACGTGTCCTAAAATCTCACCCAAGAAGCCGAACTCGTGACCATCGAACTTACGCATACCGATGGTCTCAACAACTCGTAGAACATGATCCTCAAGTGATACCATGTCTCTACTCCACAATCGGAGTAGATCAAGATATCATCCACGAAGACTACGAATAAAACCATCTAAATAGGGCTGGAATATCCTGGCGCATTTAGATCCATGAATCGCCGGCGCACTGGTCAATCCAAAGCGCAACACAAGAATCAAAGGCCCATAATCTGTTCCAAATCTTGTGGATAACTATCCCACCTCACCGGATGGTAACCAATGCGAAGGTCTATCTTGGAGTAGACTCGCGCCTCAACCGATCAAACAAATCGCTTAATCTCAGTACGGGTACCGATTTCGATCAACTCCCTGCTCAACTCCAGATGTAGTTAATGCACGCCGGCTGGTTCGTTCTTCTTTCGCAAGTCAACCAGCGCCCCATGGTAAGTGTTTGGCCTAATGAACCTTGTCCACAGCTCCCAGAATCTGACTCAGTTCTTTAATCTCAATCACTGTGCCATCCTATGAGTCATAGAGACTGCGGCGATCGTGATGGTAACTCAGATACCAAAGTCTACTACCCTCTGTGAGTAGTCCAAGCGAAGCCTATCCGAAAACATCCACATACCGCATACGACGCCAGGTAGATCTAATCCGGGCCCTCCTCGCCCTTCAGGTAAGGCTCGCTAGTCAACCGCTTAACTGCCCTCGACCATTCAGAGGTCTATCTCGGGGCAAAATATCATGTTTGTCCCCTCGAAATACTACACAAGTACCGCCCCGTGGTAGCGTGTAACCCTCCCGCGCCACAATCGATAACGACTCGTAAGTCACTGTACCAATCCATCCTCAGGATAGATGATCGAACTCTCAATATATCCATAATCCTCAAGTCCATCAGGCAGATCCCAGATCCAGTTCCGCAACCCTATATATCATCCTTATTCTCGCCCTCAATCCCTAAGGGAGAACTCACATATAAAGGCTCTGTCTCAACTCGGTTCTAACCCTGACATACAACCGATGCAACAATGAATGAATGCGGCACCAGATCAAATACCCCTAGCCCATAAAGAGATAAAGAAAACGCATTCTCGTATAATAACCGGCCGACCGGCCGACTACCTCATTTCCGTGCTGCTGCACACCCCTGGGGGACCTGTGTCTCCCCGCCCTCGTGGCCTCACCTCCGCCTCTCTACCCATACTCCGCCTCTCAGCCCGCCCGTGAAATGGGCCCCCGTAGCCCCCGAAACCGAGACCGCCCCTCTGGTCCGTACCGTACGCAGAGGAACAGATTATATCCTCTCCTCGCCCCGCTACCGATCGGGACCGTGATGTCCCAAAACCCCGATCTCGCAAACCAGGCTCGGGCTTTTCCTCGAATCGAGGAAGACTCCACCGTCCTTCCTCTTGCCACTTAACATTCGCATTCCGAAAGCGCTCCGAGCATCCTCTATCTCTCTCTCTACGGTCGTGGTCAGTCTCAACCATGGAATCCATATCTCGCAGCGGTCCCACAACTCGTCCCTAGCTCCACACCCCCAATTTCATTCTCAAACCCCAACTCGCCAAGTCTACGGCCACGCATCATCAACAAATCGTGCTAGCTCATGAATCTAACACATAGTCCATCAACACAGCTCACTCGCCCCTCGCTTCAATGAACTTCGAAGCCGCACTGAAAGTACGTACCCATGAACAACCTCAATTTCCCGCCCATGTCATCGTCTGGGGTCTCAGAGTCCCCGCCATTTCCACCATATTGCTCACCTCTAGCCGGAACGCAGCAGTCTATCCGGTCGCGCCGCAGGTAATCTCCATAGCCTCTAACACCCTCGACCGTACTTTAACCAATGGTTTGGCCACCACCTATCTCCCGTGAATGTTCGAGATGACGCGCCTAAACCCTAGAGGTTGGCCAGATCTTTCGTTTCCACCACATATCACTCTACGCGATGCCATTCGCTGTAATACCTACAAATTTCATCAAAAGTTCCTGCCGACAACACCGATGGTGTTCGACAAGACTCCCGTGGACGCCCTACGCCCCGTCCCTCGTTCAGCCATCATCACCGCTCAATGGCACGTTCACTTCACCCAGATCTCCAAGGCATAAACACCGCTCGAGACACTCTTCATACACATTAATCGTTAGAGCATTGTCCTTGCATTTCAATGCACAACAACAATTTTGTTTTTAAAATATTGTTTTCAAATAAAATTTTATTTTAGAAAATTCAATTTTTGAAAATTTATTTTTCGAAATTTTTGTCTAATTCTTATTTGATTTTTATTTAATTTAATAAATTTTTTCCAAAATTATTTCAGAATGAACAAGTTCATTTAGTGACTCAGAACAAGATCGTAGTCAAACCTGGTCAAAACTGAGTCAGAAATTTCGCACAAAACACCTAACCTCCGGTCTGGGCCTGAGCACACCCAAAGATGCAGCGCGCCCAGCGCGCCTGGGGCGGGTCGTAGAGGGATCGCAGCCCCTGCCCGTGTGTCGCAGCCTGGTGGCCGGCCAGAAACAGGAACGTATGGTCGTGTCGCCGCCCTCACAGGTTTCACGAGCCCCAAATAAGCCAGCCGCTGAGCCCCGCAACAGGCTCGCCCGCGCCGCCCCACCGCTTCCACCCGCCCAGCCAACCTTTCTCAAATACAATACAAGCAGCAGGGGTCATGATACACTTTCTCTCGCTTATCTATCCATCGCTCGTCACGGCTAGTTGACCTGATCAGCCGTGACATGCTCATTCCCCAAACCGCCTCTACCTCGTCACAATACAACCTCACATGCGACACTTTTCAAATCCCACCAAGCCTCCAACCTATTGCAATACAATGCCTAATATCACAATACAATCCTCTCCCTAAGTCACAATTTCTCACAAAATTCACCAGTCACGATACAATTCCTCTCTCGCACACGACACTTAGCCAAAACCAACCTTCTTTTTCTATAAGAATACAACTCAAGCTATTCAGTTCCCACCACATCAAGAATACACCCTGCAATACAATCCCCCCTATCAAAATACAAAATATTTTCTCCACACATCGTTTCAAGGTACTGGGGAACCCACGTTACCGCACCAAATTTTTCTAATTTTCCAATATTTATTATTGTCTAAATTAATCGAAAATCAAAACACATGTCAGCATGTATTTTTTTTTTTTCATTTTTAACACTCAAATAAATTTACAAAATTTATTTTCTTCATTTTCTTCGCCACACCATATAAAACCTTAGAAAATTATTTTTCTCCCAATGCATCAAATAAATTTATGAACCTTATTTTCTCATTTTCTTTTTCCGCTTTTACTTCACTGTGAAACAAAAATTTTCCACCTCATTTTGTTTTCATTTTTTTTCATTTCTCCCCTTAACCATCGAAGACACCAAAAATATATATATACCTAAAAAATTTTTTTCTTTAATTCGAAAATGGTCCACTTCTCAAAGTCTCCTATATATAACACTAACCCTAGTGTTCCACCTCAAATTACTTAAAATTTGATTTCATTTCTCAATAAACCAAATAAATTTCTAAAAATTTTATTTCTTTTATTTTATCCTTCTAGTTTACACACTGTAAACTCCAACATTTGTTTTCCAACACCTACGCAAGGCTATTTCCGTCAAGCACACAAACATCCACATCATACATACAACATGGAATACACACCATCATACAATAATTCAACAAATCACACTAAAAACACCTCAACACATGCATGTAGTGTCCCATGAAACCCAAGTGGATTTCCTGTGTAATCTCATACCTGGAACCGAACATCGAACCCACACCTGGTGATGCTCACTCAACTATGGCCTAAGCCCAAATCCTCAATCTATGTTTCCATATACCTATACTCACATCAAACCACCTAATGGTGATTTGATACCCAACCTCGAGCTCCCTAGGCATTCGTGATACCTATGCTCCGATACCAAGTCGTGATTAACTCGATCCGGGATCCGTCGACCAACTGGTCAACCCACGTGAAATACAAGGGATGCTCCGGTTACCCGACGCCACTTCGTAGTAACCCGAGCGCAGTCTCCTTTGTACGGGGAGCCTACCCAAATAAAACACCCGCACGAACCCGTCCCAAGAAATTCAATATACGCTTATGATTTAAAACTACCACTCGGGCCCATGCTAAACAATACTCAATATACATGCCAACTAAGAATCCAACTATATACCCAATAGCTATAAGAGTTAATATGTTTACTCTTATACAATACATACATTAAACTTAAAAAGTTCTAATACATTGCATACATCAAAGCCACAACCCGCTTCTAATCCTCTGCGATTGGCGATCTGAGCTCGCCTCGCACCCCTCAGACCGTAAAATAATATCCCCACAAGGTGAGCTAATGCTCAAGAGTGGAATCGCCCCTGCTGGCTACTCCTCCACCTAAGTGCAAAGGCAATGTTCCAAAATAAATATACATTCAAGCAAACGCATGATCCTACTAATGTCTACATGACCAACTCGCATCCCGAGTCCTCACCGATTCTTCCTCACACTCGCCTGCCTCTCGTACGAGAATTATCAAGCTTGTTAGCTTTGTTAGCGACACAACCCGATGTGTATATCAATCAATGCCTCCGACGATTGATATTATTTATGGACTACCCTCCGATATATCAATTGGCCTGCCTCTCGACAATTGATATTTTTAGCTTTAGACAACCCTCGATAATTACATTTTAGACAACCCTCCGAACCATTTTCTGGGACTCATCTCATGCACTCACTCCTATAGTCCTGTGGTGTTCCAGCTGCATATGGAATGCATGTATGCGCTTCCAATACGTTTAATTCACGGTAAATATATAAACATACATATATTTACAAACATTCAATTCCATTAATAAATCATATCATGTAAATCCCACATTTCCATATCAAAATTAGCTCACTTGGGCTAATGATCAAACATGAGCAATTTAACTTAATCACTCGGTCAAACACATGTTTTCACAAAAATATATTTTCGTGTCACTATTCCTAGAACAAGAAAAACCCAGTTTTACTGCCAAACACACATTCATTCATCTGCTCACTTAAGAACCCAAATTTCTACCATTTCCTAGCCAATCAAACCAATACATGATTTATCAACCATTCCTCACACATTTAACTCCAAACAAATCTCAGAATTACACGAACTATTCGTGGGTCTCAAATCCAAACATTCGTTCCAAGGTTCGAACTGATCAAACTACCGGCCTGGCCTCAACCAACCCGAAACATTTACACGGTACTTAAACGAAGAATAAAACCCAAGTATGGAGAAAGTCCTGCCTCTGAGTTTCAAAACCCTGTCCTGATACCACGCCAAGCCCCTCTCCCATAGAGAGCGCCTCCTTTCTCTGTCCAAAAGATCACCACTGGCCGATTCTCCTCAGATTTCAGAGAGTATGACGTTCTTCTCTAAACTCAAATTTTCGATTCCATCAGAAGTCTTCCTTTCTTTCCCACGCTGTCTTTGTTATTTTTGGAGAAGACAAATTTTATTCACTATTTTAAGTCATTTAGCTGATTCTAAAACTTCCAAAATGACCCTTATATCCCTTCATTTTCCAGTTTTGACATTCGACACTATTTCGACCGTCCATTTTCATCATTTCTTTACTCATACCACCCATGGCACATGAGTACATACAGAGGACTTTCGGGCCGCAACGAAATCGCTTTACAAGCATTCGACCGCGATGCCTCAGAAACGTGCCAACTCGACCGGTTCGAATTTACGAAATTTCACGTGTTAGGCTAGGTTTCGCAAAGACGATTCCAATCTGCAACTAAGCTGGCCATCCGATATCTAGAGAATAAATTTTTGATTTTTAACCTGAATTACAATTTTGGAAATCGAAATTACGTATTTTAATTTCTTTTTTTGAAGAATCTGAATTTCTTAGCCTTACAACAACACACGTGATAATGAATGCTACATGTGCAACACAATCCACCATTCACCGGGGTCATGGATAATCACATCACCTGCATATGACTTCCATACATCATTTCATTCATGTCAATATATTATGCATGCATATATCAACACCAATATACAACATGTCATTCTATGTTCAAGCAATGACACGCACATAATCAAGCCATACAATGGAGATTTGCACATAGAAATTCATCACATGCCAATACATTTGAACATACATATTGACATCCAAACATGTCACTCCTTAGTCAAGCAATGACATTCTCAAACAAGTCATACAATGGCCCCGAAGCAAGCCACAAACAATCACAAACTGGGCCACAAAATCGACCCCAAACAAGCCATGAACACAGGCCTTGACATAGGCACAAGCTCACCTAGGCGTAGCCTACCTTTTCCTAGGCGAAGTGGTTCGCCTAACAGAGCAAAGCCCTCACTCTAGCGACTGCACCCCAAAAGCCTATCCTGCCTCGCCCAGAGGAGAACACTCCCCTCTCCCCAGCGAACCCCTTCCCCTCGCTAACACTACCTTCACATAGAAGAAGACCCCATTCTTCCCGGGAAGCCAGAGTCCTCGCCAGCGAAGCACACCCGCCTAGCGGCGGACGCCCGACAAAGAACTTGAACATCTGACCATTTCCAACCCAAAAAATGGAAAATAAACCAAAGTAGGAAGAATCCCTACCTCTTTGAGCGTAGAAGAAACCCTAGGAAGCCTCATGGAAACTTCCCAAACCCGAATCCTTTGATTTCCCGAACTCCTCTTAATCTCGACCGTAAATCCCCGCTTTTTTCACTCCACACATAGCCCTCGTCGATGTGATGAACTTTCATTCTTAGCCCGACAGAACTCCGTAGATCACATAAAGAAGCCCTTGGCTCTCCTATGTCTCTCTTCTCTCATTCTCACGCGTACACAACAATAGAAAATCTTGTTTTCTGCCCTAGCTTCCCCTTTTTGTTTAAGTTTAAGTCGTGGCCCACATCGCTCCATGTGTTCACACCTATTCGGGTTCAATTTTAGCCTGAAGTGATTTATTTCGTCTCAGTTCAAGTTCAAATCATATTCCATGAACTTAACTCAAGTTATTACTAACTTCCGAGATTTTCATAAAAATCTAGTCCTTATGAGTCACTGGACACCTGTCACCCCAAAAAACGTGAAAATTCGACTATTTTGGAATTCAACACAATTCGTCTGGGTAACTAGATTTCACGAGATGAATCCAACGGTGAGGTTCGTTTCGTCATCCGAGGTCTAGAAATTTTCTAAGTTTTCAACCTATATTATAGTGGCAAATTATTGTTTTACCATTTTTCAGAAAATTTTGATTTTTCTCGGGTTTTACAACATAGTCTCAAGGCGAGGGATAGGAAATCTATATTTGATTGTGATCTTATTGATGACTCTACTATCCACACACATTCTCCAAGATCCATCTTGCATAGGTGTCAACAAAGTTAGCACCGCACAAGGACTAAGGCTATGCCTCACAAATCCTCTCTCTTAAAGTCCTTCTACTCTCGCTCTATTCAACTCCTCTCTTTACGATTCATCCTATAATGTGGAAGGTTAAAGTAGCTTATAACCCTGAATCCAAATCTATGCATTTCGATGTCTCTTAAAGGTGGTAGCTCACCAAAGTAACCCATCGAGCACCATATCAACAAAATCATCTAGCAAATTCTTCACTTCCAAAGGAACACCGACAATCGAAGAATCGGATGGAACTTCTTTTGCCACTAATGCTAAGCACATACCAGTCTAAATTCCCAATCTCTCAAACTTCTTACATTTTAAAATATGCAAATTCCATTCAGAGTTTAGAGATGTCACATTTACCATTGCAACCTTTAGGCTTAGCAGGTCTCAAAATACGTTTCGCTCGTACTTAAAATGAATAAATGTTATCTTTACCAAAACTCGGTAACATTAAGATCATAAAGCCAAAGGCGACCTAAAAGAACACGTGGGCAACATCCACGGGTAGCACATCACAATAGATTTCCATCTTTAGAATCCCATTCAATATAAGCAAACTGTACACTTTATGACATGTAAAGTATAGTCATTCACCCATGCTACTTAAAAGGATTCGATGCAGGTTCTATTGTCAAGTTTAATAATTCTAATGCAAAGATCCTTATAAACCACATTCATTGAACTACCCCCATCAATCACTAACTTACATTTCTTATCTCCACTCTATATGTTGTGTGAAAAATACTAGTATGCTTCATATTATCATTATCTACAGTTGTGGATAGTACACATCTAACCACACCAACTACACATCATCATCACAATCTTCATGAAGATCATCTTCATCACCAGAATAATCTAAATAATCAACAATTTGATCTTCCTCATCCTCCAAACTACTCTATTCAACATCCAATGCCAATGCACGTTGGGGACAACAAGATGCAATATAACCCTTGTGATGACACTTATGACAAACAATCGATGAAGTACTAGCCTTAGACTCAATAGGAGAAGTAATAGGAAGAGAGTTACGCAAACTAGACTTTTTGCCCCTAATGTTATTGGGCCTAGTATTACCATTTGATGACACGGATCGTGGATTTGACCGACCGTGTGTGCAAAATAAGCGGGTTTATCAACTTCTAACTTCCTAAGGCTTTTATACGCATACTCTATAGCGTGGAGCATGCACTTAACCATTCAATGTCAAACCTGAGACCATTAACAAAACGAGTGAAGACATGAAATTGATCCTCAACATGGAACTCACTACACCTAAGCCTTGCTTCCTCAAATTCTTAAGAAAACATTCCGCCTACAGTAGCAGCCGTTGCTTTAGATTAATCATGCTGGGAGAACAATCGACTCTTATATGATGTAGGAATCGAATTTTCTCAACTTTTCTTTCATAACAGCCCATCGGGTGATGTGGTTCACCCGCACGACCATGTCTCGTGAACACATTTCCGCCGCATCTAATGGACTGTTAATTTATTTAAAGAAACCGACCTGCTTCACTATCAATCATTTCCATACCAATCAAAATATTCCTTAATAACAACTAACCAATCGTAGAAAGCACAGATCCATTCTTACCCATCAAATCTCAGTGAGCACCTCAACCTCGACCTTTTAATGTCCGACGTCACTAACAGAAGTTCATCCCAATATCTACTCTAATTACCATTAACCCTGGGGGCCGGTATCACGGTGGTTTTTACACTTTCTCTCACTTGATTCAGCGGGTGACTATTCTGGTGGCTGGTAACTAATAGAGTCAGACATTAGCAGGCTTGGAACCGATCACTCAGTTTAACCTAAGGCTTCATGTTATGGTGTGTAACCCCTCATGTGAGGTTGAACAATTGAATTACTACCCAAGTTCATTTACCCAGATTATCATGCAAACCATTTGGGAATTCATCATATTGATGTCAACCTCCATAAGGACTTGAACCCCCAGCGTGTGTTGACCCAGAGTGTTTTCTAATAATTTCATCAACACATTCACCTATCTCATATTTACCCAAATGTTTTGAAAGCAAATCCATTTTTTGATTCATTGCATGAGTTTGTCGCTTAATGCGTATCGGGACGTTGAATTAATCGGGGACCAATAATATCGAATTTAAATTACTTAACTTTTTACGCAGTTGATCGAATCAAATCGGTTTTATTCTGCATCATGATGACGAGCACACAGATCAGACTATCATTTAGATCTCGAGATAAAGTCGAGTCTTAAGTTAAAATTATTAATTCTCTCAATCGATCTTTGTGTTGTGAAGAAGAAGATTCAACAGTATCACTTTTGGCGGCTGACATGTTGAGATAGAATCTAAAATTTCACTGAGTAAGGAAATTTATAAACTATATTCTAATGTAAGAAACACAAATCTAAAAAATTTAGTGCAATTATATATCACATATTACACGAGTCACGAAAGAATAACTAAAAAAAATAAAAATATTTTTTATTTTTTTTAAATACTTTTTATGCTCTATCAAATAAACTGGAACCTAAAACAATCAAATAAAATATACTTAAATATCACGAATATTAACTAAGTTTTCAAAGTAAAAGAAAATATACCTCGTTGAAGAACCTTTATGATGCCTACAATTCCTTAACGTGGTGGCAAGGGAATCAAATAAAGTGTGTAATTCTTTGATGAGGGCAAATTGATCGAGGTGCGATGTTTGTTTCACTTCCCGCTACATTTATTGTTCCGACGAAATGGCTCGGGCATGAGTACGACACATGGAGAAGACACAACGCTAGCTCTGAGAAGCAATATCAAGGAGACTATATTATCCGAGGTCGTGACGGTGTGGCAAAGGATGCGACGATCAGACAATCTGCAGCTCACCAAGTCGTGATTGCCGACTGCTTATTTAGCTGGTTTCCGAAAACTGAGAAGCAAACATTAGTTTACAAGGAGATGCAAAGCGTAGACTCAAACAGTGGAAGAATGGGACGTAAAAACTTGAAGATCCCTAAAGCACAACTAATACGACAAGACAAAACCAAGTCGTGATATCGGCTATGCAAATCGTAGTGGGTTTCCTAAACTAAGAAGCAAACATTACTTACAAGACTATCGAAATCTGATGTTCCTGTGCTAGCAATAAGATCAGCCACTCCAACCAATACGGCTCAATCCGGGCCGCCGAGGACTCAGACAAGAGGGGCGTGACTCACTTGAAACTCCAGAGGTGGGTCTTCGATCCTTCAAGAAAAAGATCGGGCGATGGCTCCGTGACGGGGTGGATACGGATTTGTGGCTACAAACTAGATGTAGGTTGGGCTTTTTTTTTCAGGTTTAAACTTCGAGGCTCGACACTAAATCGATGTAACTCCTGGCCTACAATATTAAAAAAAAATTAAAAGAAAAACAAACAAAATAAACAAAACGGTTCTCAAGTTTTCAATCTCATATCAAGTCTGTCAAAAACAATAACATATTATGTTATTTATGCACCAACAAAAAAACCCCAACAGACAAATCCAAGAAGACGATTAAATAAAATAACTAATAATAATATAAATCACTGACTCGAGCTTTTATCTCGCCCGTATTCCGCTTACGGGCCTACTTTATGCCCCATCACAAAATAAAAACGATATAAGAATATGAAATTTATTGTTAATTGATTAAAACAAATATTCATAACACTTGGAAATTCTATCTTATACAAAACATATTCGAGGAAACCTTGATAGAAGTGGAGTGTTGCCAAACACACACGTGGGAAGTCGACAAGTGGAACCTTGAGGGAACTTTTCTTAAAATAATTAAAAAACAATCCAAAGTAATATATGTTTTAAAAATAATTATCAAATTAAATACTTCTACCATGTTATCAAAATCATAATTAATAACTATGATTTTTTTAAAAATTTAAATAGTTATAATAGTAGTTAGTAATTACAATTTTAATCATTTTAAAAAAAATTCAAACCTTAATCACTAATTACTTTTTTAATTTAAAGTCTAAAATTGTGCTCTTCACGCCTTATTTCTCCTCTTAAGGTAAACTAAAGTATTTATGTTTTTTATGTTTTTTCTATGTGCAATTGCGATTCTTCATATTTGGTTAAGGTGTGTTTGCCTATTCAGGTTCGAATTCTTAGAATGCGCTAATGACCAAGCCTACATTGGAAAATGTGAATGAAATTACTACTAATGACCAAGCAACTGATTCACTATTACTTTGTAAGTAGATGAAGGGCACGAGGGAAGGGACCACCCAAGCCAATAACCTGCTTTAAATAATGTCTTAGGCTGATGTCTAGAGGTTGGAAAGTAGAAGTTTAGCATTTCTACCGAGAGACTAATAAAGCTGCAGAGATACATTAGCAAAACCACCAACCAAACTCAAAACAAGAGAGCTCCACTACTAGAACAATCCTCCAAAATAATTGGACAAAGTGCTAGGGCAGGATAGAAATGGCCATTTATGGCCAATGAGAGTCCATACCAACGTGTAATTGGGGTTCCCCCCTCCACTTACGCTAAAAAAAAAAAAAAATCTAATTGCTTGAGAAGCCAAAACATTTGGCATTCTAGAATTTTTGCAGTCAAAGTCTCTTTTCCTGAGAAGTCAATATAAAGGGTGTCAAGATATTTAGTGTTAAACGACCACTTCCTAAAAGCTTCGATATCCAGGAGCTAACTACGGGCGCAGTCCCAAGACCCTAGCCAGCCGACCCAGCCCAAGGGCCCCAAAGGGATTGGGGGCTCAGAGCCACCGACCCAGTGAGCTCATTAGTCCTCCGCCTACCCCAAAGGAATTAGCCTGTGCCGCCGGCCAGAACGCCCGCCGCTCCCTTCCGCCCGGTATCCCATATCCTGGGCTGTTTTACCTGTGTGTTTCTTTTCCGATCAAGTCCCACCAAACGAAGCTGCCAACCGACTCTTCATGATATAAGTATAAGGTCTCCCATGAGCCGATCTGTCATTTCAAGAGAATAGTGAATGCATTCTCAAGAAATACTCCCATCGTGAAGCGTAGTTACGTAAAAGGCGTATCAATAAGTCATCATTCCCGAAATAGTTGGTTTCACCTTCCCCTAACATTATGGGAAGAATCATCTACTCTCCAAAAGACGATCCTTCTCGTAACATCCCGAAATATACCCTAGTCATTTTCAACGTGTTTAGTGGTATGTCAGTAGCATACCCGAATTTTTCGCCGCTTAAAGTAAACATGGAAATTTAGAAACCCGTAAATTTTAATAAGACATATGGACAAAATCAGAATTTGTCAAAAGTGGCATAAAAGTCATAGTCATAAGATTTTTAGAGGTCAAAGCTAAAATAACATAAATCAGATTGGAAATACAGAATGAGGGAGGACCAAAAGGAAAATAAAAGAAAGTTTAACTATAAAAAGGAGGGAGAGAAAATAACTCATTTTGCTTCCAAACAAGAGAGCTCATACGAGTCAGAGGAAGAGGGAATAAGAAGAAGAAGAGTAAAGAAAAGAGGAGTCAAGCAAAGGTAAGGAATTCTAAAGTTCAGATGGAATCTATGATTTCAGAGAGATAAAAAACTACTGATATGGATCAAGTAGGTTTTTCTTCGGGGTATTTTGTTCCCTTTCTGTGGTTTTGTTAGAATACATCCCTACTCTAGATTTATGGGAAGTCGGATTGGAAAACCCTAAATGATATCAATTAGATATGAATCCTTCATATTTCTATGGTTTCGTGTTCGTGAACTTTCGTATGAACTCGGATTCTTCGGGCTAAGGTTTGAGTGAAGAAATTCTAAACTACCATTAAAAGTGTTTCATGAGTTTGGCTGAGTGGATTCCATGTCAGGTTTTCATGAAGGTTGGAATAGAAGAGAATTACGGAAGAAAAGAGAATGAAAAGGCCACCCCGCCATTTTCAAAGGGTGACCGCAGCCTCGTACCTGGGCATTCACTTATGCAGAGGCAAAAATGGTACCGATAATTCATCCAAAGTGATACCTAAGACCACGGGCCGACCAAACCATGTTTCGCATTTACGCATTAGATATGCATGCAAGATTATGACGCTATCACCAAAGGACTATTAACTAACTCAGAATCCGCCACAAAAACTTGTTATCCTTATACTCATATAAACCACCAATCTCAGAGTAAATCATTTTCAAAGCCTCGCTCGTCCGACATTCTCGCGCTGCCACGCTCCACAAGTAATAAAATTTGATTTAAGTCTCGTATATCGATCCCACGTAGATCTCAAGAATTTTAAATCAACTACCCCGACTACTCAATTTCCATACTATTCGACCACAAAATGATAATAGTGATCCAAAGATTAAGGCGCTAAAATTAAACGCACAAAATGAAAATAACTGAACTATCCAACATACTGAAAGATAAAGAATAAAGAATAATGAATTTCTAATAAAAGAAATGAATATTGAATAGTTATCCTCAGAAGACACATCAATAGAAACAGCTTTATGCTGAACTATCGATTCCCGTGAGTTAATTCCCGATAAAATTGGACATCTCAAGTTTCAAAAATCGTCTGCTGGCGCCAGAAGGTACCGGATCTCTCCACACTCCACATTTCAATATCTATCTTACGACCCGATTCTCTCGAATACGTGGAATTAGATAACTAGTTTTAAAAAGTGGACTTCCTTAAATCCGGGTATTTTTCTTTCAGAATACTTCATATACCCATTTTATGGATCGCAAACCTTAAATCCTGCTATCTAATAAGCAAGGATATACAACTTCCGCATCGGCTTCCTCCGAATTAGAATGGGGATCAACCTTCCTCGACAGATCACAAATTAACACTAGATTGGGCCACTATCCGACCGAGGTGAACTCTCATTGCTTAAATAGATAACCCATTCAACTCGTTTCGATTTCAAGTGAGAAACAGGATTTATCTAAGTGAATTTACAAAGCTCAAAAGATCCCTATCAAGAGGTTAAGATACCTTCAAAGAAATGTACATTACTCTCGTAGTGTCTTCCTCGTCACTCAGAGGACCTCCTTGAAATCGAGCAATGACGCAAATCTTAATCCGGTATAAGAAACTCGATATTCGATCCCAAGACAATAAACTCCAAAACCGTAAGTAAATTCATTAACCGAAATTAACAAGTCATTGAACGACCACAGAAAGATAAATTGACTATAACGCTCACTTAATGGAAGCCGGATTCCCACTATCGAATTACACGATACAAAGATTCCTCCGATCATAAGAATAACTGCAATTTGAAACTCGAACAATCGACCTGCAAATTTGGCTCGAACTTCAAACATTCCAGTAAGTAATTTGAAAGAATCGGAATCAAGATCTCGCCTCAAAGCCAAACGATAACATCCGGGATTCGCATACTACAACGAAAAATAAAAATACGAGAGCGTAATCCGGCTTCTAAAACGACTAAATAAAAATTAAGAAAAAATAAAAGAAAAGAAAAAGAAAAATAAAGAAAATGAGCTTCACTATCCGCATTCTCGTCTCAGGGCCGCCAAGTCAGCTTCATGAGTCGGATACCGCTGTGTATTTATGTGGTTCCTCAATCGGGGCCCTAATCCCAATGTGTACCAAGCCAAGTGATTTTAGAGTATCCAGGCCCAAGTCACTGTTCAAGTCGCGACTAGCTTCCCTTTGCCGCGGACATCATCGATGTCGCGACATCAATCTCACGCCGCGAACAACTTACTCTTACGTAGCCTCGATTAACATTCTCGATGTCGCTTATCACTATCTCGTCACATCTCTCACGCCTCGCGTGCTCAATTGTTCCTCGATGTCGCGACATCAATCTCGTCACGACATCATCTTATGGAACTGCGAGGCTTCCACTCCGTCGCCCCCGGATGTCACCGACATCGATATCTGTCGCGAATTCACTTCCTCATGAAAGCTCACCCTTCCTCGAACCGAGCGTCGCGCGCTCGTACTTCCATGATCCACGTCACGACACGCCTTACGGGCTTCGCGCCTTCTCGATGGTTCTGATGTCGCGGATTCTCCCAAATTTCTCGTCGAGACATCATCGAGCGTCGCTGACATCAACTTCACGCCGCGACATCAACTTAGCTTCCTTCCTCGGGCTTTCAATCGAGCCGCCCGACGCCGCGACCTCGATCCCACGTCGCGACACGCCTTAAGTCTTTTCGCCTTTAACTCGTTCTTTCGATGTCGCAACATCAATACGCCGCCGACTTCGGATGGCGACTCAGAGCTTCAACTGCGGGTTCTCGATGTCACGACTTCACTCTCACCGCCCGCGACGTCAGCCATTTCCTCGCAGCCTTCTCAAGAGCGCTTCCCAAGTCGCGACCAATATCTTCGTTATCCATGTCGCGACCGAATCGATTTCCTTCACTTCCCGATGTCGCGACCATGATCGGATCAAACCCCAAAACTCCGCATCAATGACTCACCAGCTCTTTTCATTTCGCTTCCGCTAATCGACCGTGACTTTTATTCCACTTATTTCTCGCATTTTTTACCTTTTCTTCTTTCTTCCCTTTACCTTCGCTAATAACAGATGGGCGAGTTCCTTCATATTTCTCGCAAAGTAATTGTCTCTTTTATATGAAAATTAAGCGTAAAAATGGACTAAAAATAGATGACTTTTAAGCTCATCAAACTCCCCCCAAACTTAAAGTTTTGTTATCCTCAAGCAAAGAAAGCAAAGAAGTCAAGCCATTCCTCAAGCAAAATAAAAATTTATAATGATATTTTTCTCCGATTTGTTTCAGAAGGTATTCAATTTAATCAAGAATGCAAAGGTATGCAAAATTTTCGTACATCTACCAAGTCAGCTTCAAGGTCGGGTCTCACTTTTATGCTACAGTAAAACTAAATGTTGAAATTGCTTTTTACAAACAATATACCTTACTGGATCCCGTCGAATAATGAATCGCTTTCCTTTCATTTTCATACCGAGTCATTTAACTCCCTAAAGTTCTTCACAATTTTGATTGTTTTCTTCCAAATTCCATAGCTTCGTTTTTCATATCGATCTCCACTAATGTAGGTGAATCTCACCTTTCCGCATCAATCGTGCTCCTGGGGCTTATATCATGAGGCTTCGGGTACGGGTGATGGAAGGAATTTTTAGGTTAAGATTACTCCCGAACCTTCTCCTTCCGCCCTTTCCCTTCGTAGTTTCTATAATAAACTCCCCTAAACTTCATGCCTGGGATATCTCTTTCGACTTCAATCCGTGAATCGAATGCCCCCTATTTCTCACTTGTACTCTAATGAGGAATTTTCCTTAGTTTGTCACCATTCAGGATAGTGCAATGTTTTAACTTTTAGCTTCTAACACTCTTAGCGAACTTTTTGGGGTTAGTAACTCCCATACCGCATGGCATTAGGGCAATACTGTGTGTCAAACACCCCTAAGAACTTAATCACTCAAGAGAGTTAGGCCACAAGATAAAAACTTCTATCCCTGTAGTTTCTTTTCGTTGCATTTTTTTCGCTTTTCGCTTCATTCCCTTTGAAGTTCCTCAAAATATATACTCCCCCAAACTTCATTTCTTCTTCCTCTTGAATTCCCTTGCAATCATGTCTTTATCAAGGATTGATGCCTTAGATGAGTTTGTTTACTGGGTCTATTTGAAAATAGTTCAAGGCTCAATTTCGGAACTACCGTGATATGCATCAAAGATATGAATGTGATGGCTAGAATGGCTCAAACTATCCAAGAACGGGCCTCAGATCATTTCTCGTCGACCGTATCACCTAGGATTTCGCTCAATCAATAATCTAACAAATTCTGTAATCCGGATTTAACAAACAATTAACTATAAGGAGCATTCGACTCATTTTTTGGCTTATGAGCAGTTAAGTTAATCGATATTCAACAAATTCCTCGACTTACTGCTCATACCACAAACTCAAAAATATGTTTGTTTCATCTGGCCAGATACCTTCCTCTAACTGACTTATCGCTTAAATATAAGTAAATTTTTTTACCTCAGGTTTCAATTAAACTATATGCATTTTCGTCTATTCTCGCACTTTTTCCTCATTTCGCCTTATTTCACTCTAACCGCTTCATTCAATTAAGATAATGTCCTCTCGCTTTGTCTGAACTATTTCCCTACTTTGATTTCCTTATCATGCAACCACAAAGCATCGCAGAATATCAACAATCAAATGCAAAATAAGACACAACAATTCAATTTAAATTTTTCATTTTATTTCTCGATTCATTTGCAACCGTTGGATACACAAAGAACGGATAAGGATGGTAAGAATGGTTGTGCAAAAGGAGAAGGTCTATTTTTTTCTTTTCAAGAGGTGGCAAAAATATCGTGGGGATCCAGGCCTAAAGTGTTCAAACGAAGCAGAACGAAGGGAATTTCATTTCCTTCTTTCCTTCGCTTCCCCTCTCAAGTCGTTTCAATGACAATCTCATTGGGGAGAGAGATCAACTTTCTTGCTCGCCCATCCCGCCTTCCCCAAGCCATTCATCAGGTTTCCTCCATTTTGGGCCATTTAATTTCCAAGAATCTCTGTAAAGATCACAGAATCAAATCTAAATTTTCTCCACCATTCCTTTTCTCGCCCGTAGCTTCGTACCTCCCATCGCTATTCCCTATCGCTCAATTTGTTTTCCACCCTCTCAGATTTGTATAGTAATTTGAAACCCTTTATCTCAAGCCCCCAAATTTCGTGTCACGCCTTTATCTCTTCTCTAACAATGCTGGGGAGTCGAGAGTCACTGATCAAACCGCTATAGAAAGTCTTCATGACTCGCCAGTTTCAAGAATGTGATCGTGATCTCTTTCCTTCATTTCTTTCAACTCTTCCTCCTCGGGCCGCTCAACATTTTTCCCATCCTGCCTCTTTCCGTTCGCTTCTTCTTTCCACCTATTGCTCTCTTCTTCGATCTCCACCTCATGCCTCCCTTCTTTCTATTTACTCTCTTCCTTCCCATCAGCTGGCCCTCTTCAATTCTTTCATAAATACTTTCCCCCGACCTCGCCGGTACTCAATCCTTTCTCTTTCATCTATTCTCTTCAGCAGTGGCACTGAGAGCTTCCAAGATCGAAGCCGTTTCTCGTGCTCTCTCTCAACTTTCTCCAGTCGAAGTTTCGTTTATGCAATGTGGAGGAGAACCGCCAAAGTGATGGAGAGTCTATCGGGTCAGTCTTCATCCCGCCCTTCACACTCAAGAACATTTAATCATCAAGGTCGTGAGTTCACCTTGGTGCTCGCTCCCGATCGCGGGCCCTCCTGTCTCCTTTCTCTCGGTCCTTCAAATTGGCTTCACTCCGCTCTTACCGAAGACTTCTTTTCTCCGTTTCGTCCTCGCTAACTCCCCGTCGAAGGAGCGGTAGCCTCCGTGGACTTCTTCTTCCTCGACTCCAAATTCTTCACTCCACCTCTCACATAGAACCTGATCAAGCCACAAAGCGCAGCTGCATCCTTTGCTCTCTTCCATGACATCTCATGATGTGAGTCTCTTATGATAACTCCTATATCGATTCAGACTCTCGAAAGTACGGGCATACGCTACATACCTTCGTTTTCCCATCAGGTACAAAATGTTTTCTATTGAACCAAAACAGACAGAAGGGAAAGAAACCATACCTTCGTCTCTCTCGTGAGGCTTCCCCCTGCTCGTAGTTCTCGCTTCCTTCCTCCTGGGTCTAACCGCCCCTTCCACGTTGAGCTTCTCAAGAATCTTCTAAAATCTCTGCTTTTCCAAAATTTTTCGAATTCTGAGGCCATGCTTGTGTATTGTCATCCCATGCCCTATCGATGGCCTCGTCGACATTTGAGACCCACTCTCTAACATAAATCCAGCTCCATCCTTCCTTCCTACCATCGAATAAAACTCTCTCACCAAAGGTCGTATACCCTCACATGTGCACGTAGACCTCCCATCCTCTCTCGCTCTATCATCTCCTCGAAAGGAGTCACGTAGTTTTCAATCTCCTTCAGAATAAAACCTTGTTAGCATAAGATTTCTTCCACCTGAATGCTTCACTCCGACATGAAATCTTCTACTTCTTCTTCTTCTCCTCTTTCCCTTTCCCCTTCTCATTCCGTCTCCTGAAGTCATTTCGAGTTTCCTGTTTCGATGGCATCTCTCCGGCCATTTTTCCGACCGAATCTCATCTAACTCGTTCTCCTCGCAAGTTTCTTCTTCTTTCGAATGCTCGTGTTCCCTCATAATTCCCGCTCTAGGTTAGTGGGACCAGTGGAATTTCAAATTTACTCCGGAGACAAGAGGAAAGCTTTTCGTGAAGCTCAGAATGCTGTGGTTTTCTGAGGTCAGATTCGGGAGGAAGACGAAGGTGAGCTGGAGTGAATGAAATAGTTTCCAAGCGTTGCAATTCATCCCGATGTTTGTCATTCATTAATGCTTCACTTAAGAATTGTCGCGACTTCAGTTCATGCACATTTGAGGTCATTAAATTTAGGGCTTTTGAAGTAAGTGGTTGGCACATGTCACTTTTATGTCGCGACAATATATCTCACTTTACTCGTACTCACTAATTGTTCTTTCTTTCTCTTTGGTCACGACATGATGTTTTGTAGAGACAGTGACTTTGTCAGACATGACCTTCTTGTCGTGACCAAACCATAATTCAATGGTTCAAAACTTTGAATTCTCTTATTGTTCTAACGTTTAGACATCTCTTGAGGGCGTATTTTAAGCGAATTTAACAATTAATTCAAATATATCTCTGAAGTTGGGTTAGGAGAGGTTGCTCCCCTTTTTCATGTCGAGACTCCTCGCAAGTTCTTTGGAATTACTCTGTAGTTGCCTTGCTATTCATGTCTTTCACGGGTTGGAAGATCAGCTGTGATATTCAAAGAGAAAATTCTAGTGAAACTCTGATTTATTTCTGAAAATTAAATCTATCTTTCTGAAAACAAATGCGGCCCTAATTTGCTCGACAACTAAAAGAAGAAATATTTCAAAATTTAAATTGATTTAAATTCTCATGGGTTACTTATCCCGTTAATTTTGCTCGATTTGAGTCTTTAAGAAATTTGAGACTTCTTTGTTGTGGTTCTTCTTCTTTTTCCTCGAAACCCAGTTGGAGTTCTTCGCTTACCTCTTCCACATTGAGATAATGCTTTAACCTGTGTCCATTGACCTTGAATTCTTCCCCATTCTCAGTCTTAAATTATTCTTGCTCCAAATGTAGTACCAGTCTCTTGTGTATGGCCCACTCGATTGGATTTTAATTTCCACAGAAACAACCGAGTTTAAATTAAAGCGACTTGTTCGCACATTAGAACTCCTCAGGATTTTTCGATCACATGCCATTTCTTTGTCTTGTCTTTGTATATTCCTAGCATTATCATAGGCTTCATTTCTCAGTTCTTCCAATTGAGACGAGTTGGAGCAATCTTTCTTCCATAGGCCTTGAAATCGAGTTTAACTTTTAATGGCCCACGTACTTGTATGATACAATTCAGAGGTAAGATGACATGGTTTGCCCCACGAAAACAACTACTGTATGGGGACATTCCAATGGGGTCTTGTATGCAATCTGTCGCCCAAGTGCATCATCAAGTTTGGAAGACCGGAGTCCTTCTAGCCAGGCTCACGGTCTATTCAAGTATTCTTTTGATCTCTGCATTTGGAAATTACGCTTGTCCATTAGTGCAGGGATGATGATAGTAGCTCATTACATGAGTCGCCACGCTCATGAGTTTTGCAAATATTTTGTTGCAAAATGGGTTTATCACTAATGATGAAGTTTACGGGTTCCAAACACCGCTCAAAATATTCTTTTGCAAAAACTCTTTGTATTAGTATCATTCTGGACGAGAACAACTGCTTCCACCCGTTTGGAGGCGTAATCTTGCCCTAGCGGTATGTATAGGTTTCCAAATGATGGTGAGAAAGATCCCATAAATCTATTCCCCCAAACATCAAAATTTGGCATACCATAATACCTTTGGGGCATTTCATTCCTACATTTGATATTTCCAATCCTTTGGCATCGATCACACATTTCACCCACTCTGCACAATCTACGAAGATAGTGGGCCAATAGACTCTGAATTTGGAGTATCTTTGTGAAATTTGTTCTTTCACGAGAAAAATGTCCTCATATGGTGATGCATGCATTCATTTAAAATATTTGCCTTGTTCGCGCCATGTAACAATCTTCTTTGTGCTCGTATCAGCACTCTCTTGAATAATAGTGGGTCATCCCAAATATAATATCTGCTTTGTCGATTCGAGTTTCACTATACATTTGGTAGTGAGTTAAATGACCTCCACAAGCAAGATAATTCACAATATCGGCATACCATGGAAGTTGGAAGGAAACCTTTGAATAATTTAACTCTATGCAGGAAGTTCTATATTGCTTGCACATTTTCTTCTTCATCCCACCTTCTTTCTACTCTTGACAAGTGGTGGTATCATTGTCACATCCCTTTTGTCCTTGATTTCCAGAATCAAACTCACCTGTAATGACACCACATATCAATCTTGGCTTAGCTTCCTTTTTCGACATAGTGCTTGATTCTTTGCATGATCGGGTGTGAATTACCACATGGGATCCTAAAATGTATTACCAAATTTTTCGGCCAATCTATCATGACATCTCCCTTTTCGGTTGTTGAGTAGTTCTCTTGTGTGCTTCATTGAAGGTCTTACTAACTGGAAAAAGTATGGCTGAATACTTTCTCTTTTCTTTGCCCAACCACGTCCCATAGCAAAATCGCGGCATCACACATTATTTCAAATCCACGATTCCATTATAGATGCGACCATTATAGGTATGCATACCAATCGATCTTGATTTCGCCGAAAGCATCTGGCGAGTCATCAAAATTGAACCTAGTATCTTTTTTCGATGCTCTGCATAGTGGTGCAATTTATTTTTGAAAAATCTTTGATGAATCTACGTAAAATCCAGCATGCCCGAAACTGCCACTCCTTTACTGTGGTAGGTAGTGCGAGAGTCTTGATAATGGATACTTTGGTGATCAACTTCTAGTCGGTATGAGGAGATTTATACTTGAGAACAATACATACGGTACCATAAAATGGCATTTTCCCAATTCGATTACTAGTTGTTTGTCTTGGCATCTTTAGTCTTGTTTCGGATTGTTAAACATTGATCAGTGGATCCATACACGGTAAAATCATCCATGAAAATTTCATCACTTCTTCAACCAAATACGAGGGCATAGACATCATGCACCTGCGGAATGTAGATTTGGAGCATTACATAACCCAAACGGCATCCTTGAGGCAAGGTACCATAAGGGCATGTGAGCGTGGTCTTCTCTTGATCCTCACGGTGCAATAACGAAATCTGATTATATCCACGAGTATCCATCGAGAAAACAAAGTGAGGGTGTCACTGTGGCAACATCAACGTCGATAGTAAGGCAAAGGAAAATGATACTACGATTGCGTATTCAATTTCACTGTAATCAATACATGCCCTCCATCACATCGTAATTCTTATTGGAATCAATTCATTTTTTTTCATTTCGATCCACGGTAAATCCCGCTCTTTGGAACCACGTAGGCCCCAGGCTCACCAGGCCCATGCAGAGATAGCATAGATAAAACCGGCATTTAACAATTTAGGCACCTCCTTCTGCACGACTACTTCCTTCATCAAGCTGGATTTAGCCTCCTACAAAGGTGTTCTCGAGATCAGTTTTTGTGAAGTCTCTTCTAGCGAGAATCTTATGCATGCAAATTGATGGTGATACCTTAGTTCTTGATGGACGAGCTATGATTCTTATGCTTCATAATATTTCCGGCAATCTTTGTTTCCTCATTCTCACTTAATCGGCTGAAATAGTGTGGTTTCTTTAGTATTAATTCTAGTAGGCATACTTTAAATGACATGGCAACTCTTTCAAAACTAGACCCAACCTGTGCGGTCTCTTGATGAATTTCTCTTTTTCACTATCTTCCCATTATCTTTTACATTTTGTATTTCGACCACGGTTTTCATAAGCATGGCTAACATGGTAGAATAGGCGTCACTGGCTCAAGAATTCATCTTTTCTGTTGATATGGGTGTTACGTTCGTTATTAACATCGGGGTTAGAGATAGAGACAAAATCGACTACATTGTAGCCTTGGCACTCTGTCATATTTTGCATCGCTTACAATCAAGTTAAGCTCACAATGACTTCTTCCTCCAGCCCTTAAGATGAGAACTTCCTTTTGCATGTCAATCAGTTTACACTCCGATGGTAGAATGGTCTTCCCTAATAGTAGGGGAATTACTTGTGAATCTTCTTCCATAATAGGAGATGGTAAAGTCTCTTGGGAATCTGAGCTTCCAATGATGACGACATCTTCGTGGCGCTTAGGTTTCACCATCGATCATGCATTTGAAGAGTACTTGGTTGTGGGATTAAGCTCCCAAACTTAATTTCTTAACCTTGAAAGAGGCATCAGTTGATACTAGCTCTGAGTCGAGAGAGCTTCGGCAGAATTCCATTCCTCCCGACAATACAAGGAATTGGCAAACTTCCCCAGACCCGCCAATCCTTTCTTTGTACGTTTCTTTTCGATTACTTGCCTTCGCAGTAAGCGGTGAGATTCATATTCCTTCTTCTACTATTTTTCTTTTCTCTTACTTTCGTGATGTCCTTGAAATTTTGCATCACAGTGGCAGCCGAGTGCCGCCGGTAAAGGCATCTTGATCTCCGGCTTGGAAAGTTTTCAGACACCTTGCAAAGCGCTCCTCGTCTTTGATTTCTGCGGAGTCTTTGTGGAAATGATTTCTGAGCTTTGTTCAGCGAGATGTTCTTTTTTCTCCTTCTTTGTCATTCTCAGTGTCTCTTCCCTTTACGATCTTTGCTACTTCTTTGTTGTTGTCACCTTTTCTTCCTCTCTTCTACTTCCCTTCCCGGCTCCTCGAGTTTTGCACGAGTCATGGTCTTTTAGGTTCTTCCTTGTGTCACTTGGGAAGGTATGTTTCCTCTCTGACTTTGGGGTTGGGCCAATTTGCCTACTTGTGTCTCGGGTTCTTCGAGGGGATGCATTGGTAGTGTTACGAAAAATTTGGTGGTAGCAGCTGACACCAGGTCTCAAACTATTGTGGAGGTTCAACGACTTTGTTATCCCCATAAAGCTGCGACATCTGTTCCTCGAAGGATGGGGGCTCTCCTGCGATACTGATATTGTTTATTGCTCATTTCCTTCTTCTTCTTTCTTCTTTGGAACCTTGGTGGCTGCGATACCCTTGTTGAGGGTTACATCCACGCCTTTGGCCTTGAGGCCCCTCATATACGAAATTCTCATGGTTCACTGAGTCTTTGTAGGTGATAATGTCTTGGAGTTAGGATTGGGTTTGAAATGGTAAGCTCTTGGCTCACCAAATAATTAGCCTCTTCGACATCGCCAAAGTCCCTTGAGTTGCTCTTTCATACTTCCCTTCAGTAACTCCCCTTCGATTGCTCCTATTTCATAGGCGGTGTGTGTCTTTCTTTCTTGTACATCTAACACAATGCATAATGGCATCAACTTGGCCTCCCGTAAGAATAATGCTGCTCGGCTCCATGATCCCCTTTCCTTTGCTGTTTCCTCTTGAAAGCTCAGAAGGAGTTTCATGTCCTGACCCCAGCCAGTTGATCGACTCTTTTGCCTCTTGAGGAACTTTTAGTTTCAGATGCTCCACAGCATGAAACATCAATGATCCCTTTTGATATATCATTCATGGCATGATATACAATGTCCATCTGAGTCTTGGTCTATCCATGCACATTGGACATCTTCACAGAGCTTGTAGTTTGAATCTTTCCCCGGCTACCTCTGGGGCTTTCGTCTTCCTGCTTTGGAATAGAATGGTTTCCCTCCTTCTTTTCTGTGATGAGTCTTGGGGGAAAGAATCTACAAGTAGGCCTCACTAATTCCTCCCAAGTATCAACGAACCATATGGTAAAGATTCATACCATGTAGGTGTTGTATCTCTTAGAGAGAGCGGGAATAGATGCAGTTTATGACTTAAAGTCTCACCAAAATTCGACACTTGATGTGTAGCGTCCGAGAATCTTCCCGGTGCTGGTTTGAATCTTCGATTAAGGATGATGGCCCCGTCTTTCTTGGACCATTGTATTGATCTTTGGCTTTAATTAAAGTATGGCATCCCTACTTTGCGGTGTCACGATCGGTAGTATTCTTCTGTATAATTGGTCTCAATCCTCCATTGTATCGATGGTGGAGGCCTTCTAGCTTTATATGTATTTCCGGCGATCACGCGCTCATCTGCCATGGTTGAGTTTTACGCCTTCTTGGTCTTTCTCGAAGCTTGGCGTCCTTTCTATTTCCGTGTCGTTGGAATCGGATCGTCATTACATTTCCTATGCATCGAGAAGTTTTAAAAAGCAAAACATACTCGAATTAATAAGTTAGTCAAATCATAAAGAATATATTCAATATAGGTTGTTAAAGGTCGATGGCTACAAGATCCACTTTACTTGAAGCATGTTTTTGTTCTTTTCTTTTTAAAAATGTCAAATTAGTATTTCATGCTTCGTCGAATATTGATTTACTTAAGAATTCTTTGATCCACGACTTATGGCATTCATAAAACTTGTTAACCCTGACCATGTTTGCACATTTTATGCGTAGATATGAAAATACAAAGATTATGAAGCGTTATCACGAAGGACTATTAATAATCCGTGACGGCAAAACTTATTTATCCTTATCTTATATAAACTACAGATCTCTTAGAATGAAATCATTTTCAAAGTTTGGTTTTTGGTCGATATTATGAGTGCGAATTCGACAAGTAATAAAATGGATTTAAGTCCGGTCTCCAGTCCCCTGAGATCTCGAGAATTTTAAATCCAACTACCACGACTACTCAATTTCCATACTATTTGGACCTGAAAATGATAATAGGATCCGACATTAAGGTCTTTGGAAAATTCATACTTACAAAGGAAAATAAGCCCGAGACTATCCAACATATGAAAGATAAAGAATAAAGAATAATGAATTTCTAATAAAAGAGAATGAATCTTGAATAGTTATCTCGGAAGACACACATCAGTAGAAAGCAGGGTTATAGTGAACTATCGATTCACGTAGTTAGTCGGTAAAATCTCTTGATTATCTCAAGTTTCAAAATCTGTCAAAGGCGTTGTAGTGCAATTGGATCTCTCCACCTCCACACATTTCATTATCTAATTTGAGGCTGGATTCTCTCGAATACGGGGAATTAGATAACTACTTTAAGGGACTTATTATCTGGGTATTTTTCTTTTTGCAATGCTTCATACCCGTTTATGGGCGTAAGCCTTAGCTCCCCGAGTTATCGGTCGAGCAAGGATATACACAACTTCAGTTGCTCACTCCTCGAAATTAGAATAGATCCAACCTTTCCTTGATTGAATCCGCGGCTAACACGGGATTAGTCTCATTGTCAGGGTGAGGTGAACTCTTTGCTTGTTTAAATAGATACTTCCATTCGACTAGTTCTTGATTTCAAGTGAGAGAGAAGATTTATCTAAGTGAACTTACAAAGCTCAAAGATCCTAATAGCGAGGTTAGTATACCTTGAAAAATGTACATTACTCTCGAGAATGTCTTCACTGTGTCACTGAGGAGGACCTCCTTGGAAATCGGAAGCGATGGCCCATGAATCTTAACGGGTATAAGAAACGTGTGGATCCCCAGACAGATAAACCCCGAAAACCCGAGAAGTAAATTCATTAGCTGAAATTAACAAGGCTGCTGGAAAGCGACTACAGGAAAGATAAATTCGACTATAACGTTCACTTAATGGAAAATTTGGATTCCTCGATTCTTGAATTACACGATCACGGCCTTCCTACGATCATAAGAATAGCGCAATTTGAAAGCGAAGCAATCCGAATTCGGAAATTTATACGAACTTCAAACATTCGGTAGTAATTTGAAAAGAAATTGAAATCGCATTAAACCCGGCTCAGCGATAACATCGGTCGGACAATACAAGCGAAAATAAAAATAAGGCGTAATCACGCTCTAAGCGGCGGAAATAAAAAATTAAGAAAAATAAAAGAAAGAAAAGAAAAATAAAGAAAATGAGCTTTGCATTTATCCGGACCTACAAATGCTGTGGCCGTAATTGCTTTCATGAGAAATTTGAATGAAACTGCGTGTTTATAGGGTTCCTGATTGGGCTTTAATCCGTGCGCTTTGTTGTGGTTTTAGAGTATCGGGCCCGAGTCCTTTGTTCAATCCCGCGACTTGATTTCCTTGTCGTGACATCATCGATGTCGCGACATCAATCTCATGTCGCGGCGTCAACACTCTATGTAGCCTTGATTTACGAGGTCATTCTTGATGTCGCGACATCCAACTATCTTGTCAGCGACATCTTCTCACGTCTTGGCGGGTTTCAATTGTTTCTCTCACGATGTAGCGACATCAGTATAACGTCGCGACATCATCTTATGGAAGCCTTAGGCTTCCACTGGTCGCTCGATGTCCGCGACATCGATATCTTAGCCAGCGACCTCACTTCGCGAAGCTTCACCGCTTGGCGGCGGATGCGGTGCGACGATCTCACTAATACGCGCGACATCGACATATTCTCGGTCTTCTCTTGATGGTTCTTGATGTAGTGGCCAGCCTCTTGTCGTGACATATGATGTACGACATCAATCTCCGCGTCGCGACATCAGCTTGGTTCTGCGGGGCTTTCAAGCTGGTTGCTCATTATCGACCTCGATCCGTCGCGACATCGGCTAAATCTTTGCGGTCTTTGCTTGTCTTGGATGTCGGCGACATCAATATGTTGTCGCGACTTGATTTATGACTATGTAACTTTGAGCTGTGGTTCTTGATGTCGACTTCACTCTCCGCGTCGCGGCGTCGGCTCATTCCTTGCGGCTTTCTCAGGGTCTGAGTCGTGACCTCGATATCTTGATATCCATGTCGCGACTGAATCGGATTTCCTTGATTTCGATGTCGCGACCTCATGGTACCGAATTTTATGTAAACCCCTTTGCATCAATATTTCGGCCCGATTCTTTTCATTTCTGCTCACGCCAATTATTTGCGCTTTTTATTAGCCTATTTACTGCGTTTTTCTTGTTTTCTTGCTTGCTTCCTTTTGCACGCTAATATGATGGGTAGGTTCAACCGTATTTACCTTTGAAGTAATTGTCTCTTTTATATGAAAATTAAGCAGAAAAATGGACTAAAATGAATGACTTTTAAGCTCATCAACCACTCTCGAGCAGGTACCAAACATATTGAATAGAGTGCCACTAATTCTATGACAGATTTTGGTATTTTGTTTTAATTAAGCTATAGTCGTACCGAGTATTAGAACTCTAATAAATGATTAACAGGGGTTAAGATAAGAAAGAAATTAAGTGAAAAATGTACCGTACCTCGCCGCCTCGGTGAAGCGAGTTCAATATGGGCAAACTTCATGCCCTATAATAAGATAGGAAGTTTATGAATACATATAAGTGTAGGAATGCCTAAGACCAGGTATTAAATGACATGACACTTCTGTTGCGTGGGCGGCGCGTTCGTCGGTCTTCGGCACTCCTGCTTTAGTGCTATGGCATACATTGCGATGGGCGGGCACATTGTCGGTGCCCGACATCCTACTATTATGCGACACTTTTGTTACATAAGGGCGGGCACGTTACGTCGATCTTGGCGCTCACTTGCCTTTGTCTTCTGGCTTTCGATCTTATCTTGTGCCTTGGTACTTATTGTCTTTGTGTCTACTCATTAATAGTACTAGTCTAGGTATTCCCATAATTATATGATAATAACACGAATGAGGGCAGTAAACAAATGTGTATCGTTCGATCTACGTAATACCTCGGGTATACGAATAAAAGCTTAAACTCTGTAACTCCTATGGGAGATCTGAACAAGCATAAAGTTGCTATAAGTACAAGTATGAGTTATATGGGAGATCCGAATAAGCATAAGTCTGTTATAAGCATAAGTAATTATATAAGTTCATTATATGAATGCATGAAAATTCTGATATCTGTTATTGTTATATGTGTACTATAAATGTGTATATGCATAATACATATGTTTCCCATTAAGCGTAAAGCTTAGCACGGGTTTTCAATCTGTGTAGGTACAAAAGAAGGAGGCAGTGATCTTCCACATTCTCTTTGGGCGGCTTTTTCTAGTAAGGGTTCATCTTTGTAGGTTACGCGCTCACGATCGAGAAAAATGTAAATGTATAGTTTTTATATATGTAAATGGGACTTATAATTGTAAGTATTGACATTGTAAACACCACTACGGTGGTAGTTTTATTTTGTATTTTTGTATACGATATGTTGATACAGTTATAAGACTTGGACACACCAACGTCACGATGGGAATAGGTAAAGAGTCCTAGTCCGGTCTCTCGCCTCAGGCGTGACATTTCTCCTTCCATAAAAGAGAAGAAGGATACACCAAACGAGGTAAGAGATTCTGAACCGAGATAATTACTGCTCTAAGTTCTAAGTCTTTCAGAAAAAGATTAAATTTGCCATCGGAGGGGCGACGGAATGCCACCGTTGTTTTCTTATTTGTTTCTGGAGTTCTGCTGACCATCGGTGAATCGCCAGGCGATCCTGGCTGATGTAGAGACCTGGTGGCGCGGAAATCTGTAGGAAAGCGCGGCGAGGAATCTCGACGGTGTCTGAAGGCTTTGGTACACCAGCTCCCGAGGTGACTTCCGATCTCGAAGCTTTGTTATTCCCGAAACATCCACGTCGGACGTCGAATTCACCGCGCGACTGGCAATCAATGAACCTAGCCCTCGAAGACCAGTTCCTCGGCGCTTTTGAGTGATAGCAAAAGGCAACCCGTGGTGGCTGAATTGCGAAACGAGTGGCCGCAGGTTGCGGGAAAATGAGCACCTCCCAGACGATTGATGATCGGGCGAAGCGTCGCGAAACCTTCCGCCCATTTCTGCTTCTGTCCGCCAGAAAGCGATAGTCATTGGCCGGTTGACATCGACCTGTCGGATGGCGGTATCCTCCGATAGTTCCGGCTCCGTGTCGTTCTCCATCCCGGAAAACTGTGAAGCCCGGCGGCATCGAAAAGCCCACCGATCCGACATCCATCGGTGTCCTGGCGCCAGATGCGGAAGAACCCGCGAGGGACCCAGCGACGCCCAGCGCCCGGCTCACCGCCATGTGCGGCCGGGAGAACTCCCCGTCGATACCGTCATGTACGCCGCGGGCGTACGCTCGCGAAATGATTTTTTCCTCCGCCCGTCCAGGGACCCGCGAGGACATGCTCTCCACTCCCTTGGACAACATATCTGAACTCACGATCCCCCATGGCTTCTCCATACCACCGCCGCTATATGCGGCGGTTCTTAGATCCATACGATCATATGCTGCATTTCAACCAGGCAATGATCCTCAATGCGAGGGACGATCGACTCCTGTGTAAGGTGTTCCCGGCCTTGACCCTCGAGGCACTTTGCTTTAGCTTGGTTTCTAAGCTCCGCAGAGGATCGATAAACCATTCTGCCGGGCGTGGACGCGTTAGTCTCTCATTGCTGTGCTACGTCAAGTAAAATGGGAACATCAACTCCCTCCAGTCCATCCTTAAACGGGAAGAAGAGTCCATCCGGGACTTCACACGAAGGTTCGGGCAAGCGGTCCAGCAGATTGATGTCTACAGTATGGATGCGTGTGCAAAACTTCGGAAAAGCTTTAGGCGACCACGTTCTTCCAATCTTTATCCACGGGCCAGAGTCGGCAACTATGGAAGAATTATCGGCGGGCGGATAAATTCTCTACACTGGAAGATAACATTCGGGCCGCCTCGCAAACCGTCATGATAACCACCTAGAGCGGCAAGCCTTACTAAGGGCTCATTACGAATGAAAACAATCAAGCGAAATTTGCAGCACCGTGAGGACAATACGAGAAGAGGAAAAATCCCCAGGTTCCTTGCTCTCTGACATCGCCTATGACTGGCTCCTGCCTATCATCTGGGACCTCCTCGACTTCGTGGCCTCCACATGAGAAGGCGGGACGGGACGGTCGCGTAGATCACATAATGCAGTATCACGGGGACCCGTAGCCACGAGACCCGATCGCTGCCAAAAGCCTGGAATTTCTAATGAAAAGCTGGTGGTCGGGCATCTCGGAGCTGATATCTTAAGGGGCCAACCGCGGGCGGCGCTCCACGGCCGATAGGGCCATTGTAGATATGTCAGACATGCCCGGGGACCGTAGACCATCGGCTTTGTAATGGGGGACTGGGCGTGACGATATCAATCCCGAGAAGCGGCGGAGAAGAATGCTGCGGCGGCTGTGTCGGAGCGGAGTAAACACGGGTCGACAACGAGGGGATGTCCTGCTTCGGTTACGCCGGTTGACAACCCATATCGCCCCTTTATTAACCTACCGCGAGTGCGTCACACCACACTATGATGCACTCGTACTAACTGTATGTATTAACAGTTTTGATGTACACAGGGTTCTTATCGATCCAGGCAGTGCGGTCGATTTGCTCCATCTCGACCCTTAAGCATGGGTCCGTTGATCATCTCCATTCATTTGGCGGGGCTTTGTCGAGGTTTGATGGGGCTACCACCTTTGTCGATTGGGGACATCGCGCACATGACGGAGTCAGTAACTCGGCCATCTTATTCTCCGTGGTAGAAGACTTGGGGCCATATAATGCTATCTTGGGTGAGGCACACGGCTGCACGCCGCCAAGCGTACCATCCACATACCACAAACAATCAGCTACTGGCGGGTTTGGACAAGTTGATCTTTAAGAGCTGAGATTAGGCACTTACGACAGTCTTTATCAACTCTCAGCGTATGAGCGAGCGAGGTGCTCCGTGAACCACCCTTGAGGATCAACCCCGCAATGCAATCCACGGTATCCGCCGGCCCACCTCGGAGGATAGAGCCGCTGTGGTTGATCGCCGGCCACGCCCTTGGGCGGACGGATGCATCTGCGTCGACACCCTCTGTCTGAAGAGGAGAAGGTCCAACTATGTCGTGTGCTGCAGTTGAACACCGATGTGTTCGCTTGGACTCATGTCGATATGACAAGAATAAGCCCCACGCACGCCTCACACAGATTAAATGTCGCCCCATCCGCCAAGCCGGTCAGGCAAAAAGTGAGGTGCTTTCATCGGACCGCCGCGGTAATCGGACCAAAGGTCGATAACCTTTTATACTTGGTTTATCGGAGCGAGATTTAAGTACCGGGATTGGTTGGCCAGCGTGGTGGTTGCCCGAAAAGGGGAACACGTGGAGTATGTGGATTATCTGAACCTCAATGGCGCATGCCCAAGACAACTTCCTCACGCCTGAATAGATCGGATTGTGAATGGCGGTCGGGCACGATCATCACTATCTTTCTAGATGCCTTCTCGAGAATATCACCATATCCCCGTTGCCCGGATCTCGGAAAAACATGCTCATTACTCCCCATGGTCTCTATTGTTACAATGTAATGCCTTTCGGTTTGAAAAATGTTGGAGCTACCTATCAGAGGTTGGTGACGAAGATGTTCCGCCCGTTGCTTTCGAGCCTGATGGAAGTACATATTGGCGATATGCTGGTAAATCAGCGGCGCCGGATCACGCCGCACATCTATAGCAGACATTCGATCTCCTCAGAAAATACGGCATGAAACTGAACCCCCTAAAGTGTGCCTTCGGGGTCAGCGCCGGCCGATTCCTTGGCTTTATGGTAGCCCGAGAGATAGAGGCTAATCTTGCACGGCAAAGCGTCTTGCGATCGGCTCGCGCCGAAAGGGATCCGGCCAGTGACCGGTAGGTTGGGTACGCTCTTAGAGCTTTATTTCTGGTTCCTGACGGGTTTGAAACCCTTCTTCACTACCCTGAGGGGAGCCAACCGGGACGAATGGAATGAAGATTGCAACCGGGCATTCGTAACAATCGAAATGCAGCGTAGCCCTCGATTCTTGTAGGCTCGGAGGCGGTGACCGCTCTATCTTTGCCTTCGGCCTCGTGCGATCCAATGCCGCCTTGTTTAAAAAATGTGGGGATGCCAAGTTAAGGCCTGTGTTCTTTATCAGCAAGTCCTTGGCCGGAGTACGGAGACGAATATAGCCACCTCAGGCAGCGCTTTAGCCCTCCAGGACGGCGCCGCTCGCCCGTACTTCGGGCTCACCCAGTTGTGGTGCTAACAATCTGCACTCGAGACAGTTCTCAAGCCTGATCTGTCCGGAAGGATGGCTCGCTGGGCAATGGAATTGAGCGAGTATGGCATCCAGTACAAGCCGAGACTTTCCAAGAAGGTTGGTTGACTTCCTCGCAGAAATCTCACATCCGGTCTTTCGGACGAAGAATTTGGTGGACCCTTTGCATTGATAGGGCTGGACGTCAGGAGCCGGCATCGGTGCACTAATTAACCTCCCACTAACCGGGGAAAGGATTGAACGAGGCGGAGTCCATTTAGGCTTGGCGCATATGAGTCAGTGCGAAGCCATGATGTGGAGTCTTGAACTACGCACTCGTCGTGGATCTTGACGGCGCTCGATTAAAGGCGACTCGTGGCGGTTATAGGACAAGTCAACGAATACGAGTCCGAAGGACCCGAATGGCAAAATAATGGCTACTCTAGTCAAAGCGAGAAATTAAAAGCACCCTCTTAGCACGAAAACTTAAACATGTCTGGGGACTGTAGAAAGACCGTGCCTGCGTGGCCACTTCTTTGCCAATAAAGGAGATAATATATCTCCCCATCTACTATCAGTCGGGCTCCTCCATACTACGTGCTCCGTCGTCGAGATAGAGGAGGTTCCCACATCTGGATGGATCCCATGCGGCTTTACATAGCCACGGAGAACTACATAATGACGGAGGCATGGCTCGCGAAAATTCGAGATTCAATCGGCTGGTTCTCATCTAGACGAACGCTATATGGCGATCCTGGCGGGACATACTGAATGTCTAACTCGAGCAAGGCGGTATGTGTTAGTGAGTTACACAAAGGTATATGAAATCACCGGGAAGAACTAGCTCAGGGCTCCGCAGCGTAGGGGTATTGCGGCGGTATGAAATTCGGTCTTTGTCGATTACGTGAAAATGTGACCGCACCTTAGCGTGTCCCCGTCTTGAAATCATCGGTGTAAGATTTGGTCTCCATCTCTGGCAGTGGCCATTAGCTCGATGGAGTTGATATCGTGGGACGCTTCCACCGCACTGCCCCGAAAGAAACTATTGTTGGTGTACCGTTATTCATTAAATGGATAGAGGCTGATGCCTTCGCGTCGATCAAAGATAGAGATGTTACTCGGTTCATACGGAAAAAACATTGTATCTGGGTTCGGCATCCGAGATCAATGGTATAGATAATGGGCCGTGGTTGTGGCCGGGTCTATCGGGACTTTGCTGGGAATTGAAGATAAAGCGCCTCACGATATTCGAAGCAATGGCGGTGAAGCCTCCGACAAAACCTGTTGGCGCCCTGGCGGTTCGGAGCTTTCATTGGAAATGGGTGGAGGAACTACCTGGGGTGCTCTGGGCCTATAGGACCACAGCGCTTGGCCAGGCATCTCATTTCGCTCTCACCTATGGGATGGAAGTTGTTATCCCTACTGAAATCGGTTTACCTACCACCCGGACAGCTACGCCCAAACTAGAAAATGCAGAATCAGTGATCAGTTAGACAAGTGATAATTTGCGGGGCGGTGATCAGTAACGTCCTACCAGCGCCATTTGGCAGAAACTCTTTATAATAGCGAGTGAAGCCTCGGAGTGTTCAGTAAGGCTGACCTAGTCTTGAGGAAAGTTTTGAGAGTCTTTGCCCGGACCCACGGCAGAAAAATTCCAACACAACTAGGAGGGACCATATGTAATCACACGGCTCGGGGAGTTCGGGTCCTATGCTATAGACAAAACAAATGGAACTCTACCTAGAATGTGGAATTTGTGCATTTGAAAAGAGTATTATCGATAAAAGAATGTCTTTATTATCTCTTCTTGGCATGTCTTTGCATATCAAGAGCTTAACACAGGGTCCCGTTTCAAAATGCAGGTGGCGCGGTTCAGCGACACGCGGGCCCGGCATAAATCACATCTAGGCGGTGAATTATAATTAGGGTAGGCGCGGTTCAGCGACACGACCCGACTATAAATCACGTCATTGGTCAAAGTGCAATTAAAATTGGCATAGTTCAGCGACACGCCCGACCCGGCGTAGATCACATCTGGTTGAAGATTGACTTATAAGTCCGGGTGGTGCGGTTCAGCGACACGCCCGCCCGGCTAGATCACATCTAAACGAATTAGTCTCGTCGGGCGTCGTTCCAGCGATGCGCTTTCGACCCGACATAGATCACATCTATACTGGTCAAATTATAAGTCCGGGTGGCGCAGTACCTTGACCTGCGACCTAGCGCCGATCACATCACAGCTAGTCAAATTATAAGTTCGGGTGGTGCGGTTCAGCGGCTGCGACCCGGCATCGTCCACGTCTAGCTGGTCAAATTATAGAAATCAGGGTGGCGCAGTTCATTGACACCTTTCGGCCCGACATGAATCACATCTAGTTGCTCAAATTATAATTAAGTGTGTGAGTTCAGCGACGCGCATTGGCATAGATCACATCTAGCTGGTTAAATGATAAGTCTGGGTGGCCGAGTAGGCGGTACATCCGAGATAACCCGACCATGACCCATCAGGCTCCAATGCCTATGATTTCTAACAGATGCATCGAATGAAGCACTTTCGACAAAAATCAAAGCAAACGGGTGGCTTAACATCAGCATTGATGTAACAAAAACTTAGCAAAAGAGGCGAGTAAATTGTTTGATGCGACCATCGAGCGTTATAAGTTTCGCAGCTTATTCCGTCTAGTTTGCTATGGTGTCCTCAATCCCACCGTTAGACGAGGCCGGGGGACCTATCGGGAGGTCGCAACTTCTCCGTGTGATCGGTAATCTCAGGATGCTCCTCCTTTACTACACAATTTGGATCGAGTTTGGGCGTAGACGAGATGCATGGGGGGCAGCGGGGGTTGGAAAAGAACTCTGGAGTGAGCGGGACTGAAGGATCCGGCATTCCATCTAGGATGTGAGGCTTGCTCCCGCATATGTTGTGCATAAAAACGCAACAACCATAGCCATAGTTGAACAATGTGTCGCCACTGGCATCGAACTCGGCCTCCATCCACTCTCTGTCAGCAATGGCCTTCTCCCAGAAGGCGAAAAAGTCATCCTTCATAGTCCCGAGCTCCATGACCAAGGCAAGTCTCATACATAGCGGCTATTCTCTTCCTTGCGCTGCCCAAGCCTCCCATTACGGCCAGCGCTTCTGAAGCGACTCCACGCTCGGACTCCGCCTTCAGGTTAGCATCTTCCGCAAGCGTTAAGGCACGTTGGACAGGCGGCCGACTCTATGTAGCCGGTGTGCGGCCCCTTCGATCGCCAACATCCAGCGCCCCATGGCATGCCGGCGTCTCTCTCGGCCTCGGCGAGGCGGCTCTCTCGTGACTCCTTTGCCTCCGGCTCAGAAGCGGCGACACACGGCTTCGCCGCTTCTTTAATAAGGCGCTCTGCATCTCCCGTTCAGCCATTCCCGCCTAAACATATAACCTTAGCCGCTCGGCGTCCCTTAGTCGCTCGGCGTCCCTTAGCCGGAGCTCAAACTCGTGATGTTAGACGCCATGTTCGAGCAGCGACCGCGGCTGCAAAAGCCATTAGCAAGCCCAAATAAGCGATCGTAATGTCATAGCCAGCCGGAACTCCTATCTTGACTCGATCATTGGACAAAGTTGCGGTTCGGACACATCGAAGTCGTCGATAATCTCTGAAAATCCTCGCCGGGGTAAAAGCGAGGAGGGTCATCGTATAATCCTCCACAGACCTAGGCCCGGCATTCTAGGCACTGTATATGCGGATACAAATTGCCCAGCCGATCGGCCGCGGAAGCTCCACAATGAAAGGGCTCCCAGTGGCGCAGTATATCCTTCACCTCCTCCGCCCCAGGGGCCGACACCTCCACCCTCGGGGGCTCCGGCCCGCGTGGAGGAAGGTAGTTGTTGGTTATCACCTGGTCCGGCCGATGGGGCCTGGGCAGTCCGGACAGCGTGTGCCGACTGCCAGTTACTCCTCGGCTGATGCGGGCGAGATTATGGGTGTAGTCGGTCAGACCATCCTCATTTGGTCGATTGAGTCCGCCCCGTCCGGTTTCATTCGACCGGTTGGCCCCAGTTCAGGAGAGCAAGGGATGATGATCGCCTGGTCCCCCGAACTCCCGTCAGCGGAGGAATGACCATCGGCAGCTGGTTGGCTCGGTTCCGCAATCCGGACAGGGGCGACATCTGACTCATCGTTGGAAATCACCTGCAGCCTCCTCTTGCGGGCGGCGTAGCGATCGAGCAACCCCGTCATTCTCTCCTCCCATTCTTCTTCCTCTAAATCCTGGGGACCTTCCGTGTCAGCAAGAACCCAAGGTACGAAATCCTCCCCCTTGGACCCCGGCGCGTTTCGACGCTCGGACGCCCTTTTCCGCTTGACCTTTACCACTCGGGGGCAGGTCCTGCCACTTGCACGGGCGAGAAGAGGTGCATAGGACGGCTACTCCTAGTTCTATGGCCAGGGCGGGCGAAGCGAACCCTACTCGAGGAAGCGGATAACCTCGTGTGTAGGCCCTTGCACTAGGCTGATGCCTCGGTCTGGGATTCCGGAGGAGCTAGCGCTACTAGAAACTAGGCGCCGTAAATCAGCTATCACAAAGTGCTCCCCTTTCACGACCTGAGGAGGCAAGGGCCGGGGAATGACCGGGAGAGTATAAGGAGACAGGTTGTGTCTCATGACAGATATGTTCCTGCAGGTGCGGAACCGTGATGGCTCTCAGCTTGAAATCTCGAAAGTCGACGGATCTTCTCAATGCTCGACTCTCCACCGGTTACTAGCCTTCCTCGTAAGCCTTTCTGCGTGGACAGCCAGCGGTTAATGATTCATAACATAATAAACATCGGGCTTAGGCGACAATCGAGATCGACCCGACTACACACACGGGAAGGGTAAGGCGGTTAATATCAAGCGGTAGCCACGGGAACGGGGTCTCATCGAGACCCCTCACTAGCAATGCCTGCTTTCTCCTCCGTCTTGGAGAGTCGGGGAGCCCATTGGCGATCTCTGTCCTTGGGCTCAAAGCCGACATGGACATGGTATTTATTTTATGCTCAGTAAATCATGAAAAGCTCCGCAGCGAGAGATCGAAGATGGTACAAATGGTTGAGCGCCTTGTGCCGGTGGGATACGGATCACGTTGGGGTGGACAAGGTCGGGCGCCCAGGTAAAAGGAAAAAACTGTTTAACTATGGTCGACACGGGAAAGCATAACCCGGCTACTAGATGCTCCCGGGTAAAAAACACACCGTTGTGTTCTCCACCCAACGTGGACTCGTCCACCCTCTCCATCAATCGGAGGTCAATGTTATCAGGCACCTCACAATACCCCTTTAGTTCCTCCATCGTCAAGGACAAAATGATGCTGCTTACAGAAGGCGTCGCCCGAAGGCGCCCTCCGGGGCAACCACTTGTGGAAGTCTTGCAGGCCCTCGCCATTACTGACGAGATCAAAGGAGAGGAGAGAAAAGCGAATATTAGCCTTTAGCCGTATACAGGTGGTACAAGGCATACCGAGCGGTGATAGCACTTTCGGAGATAAGTGTTAAGACACGTCCCTTCTCTCCCAGGCCTTTAACGGCCGAGCGATCACCGCCGAGGACCCGACACTACTAAGGGCGATGATAGTTACTTTGTGGAATGAAATGCGAAAATGCTGCAGCGATGGCTCACGAGACGGGCGCAAAGGTCGAGACTAGCCTATTCGCAGTGGTTGGTGCAGCGAGAGGAAAGAAGATAAACCAAATAACACGGAAAGGGAAAAAGAGTGCGACTTAATGATGTCTATCTATATATATACTTGCTAGGGCACAACGATCGCGTTTAATGCGATTGCCATTGTCGTGCGCGGGATCTCAACTATCACGACAGTTCGCACTCTAGGGCACAGTAACCTAAGGTGGGCCAAGCCCAGAGGCCTTTCTCTCGGACGATTAAACCGGCCTGGTAACAAGTTTTATAATATCCAACAAGCCTCAATTAAACAGAATGTTCACACACAATTGTAATAAGGTACTAAGCTATTAAAAAAATCACAATTTTATTAATTGCACCAAAAGGTGTTCGGCATTACATAGCGATGCTTGTTGCCAAGTGTTCATAATACAACTCGGCAAGCTAACATTCATAACACCCGAAATACAAAGAAAATAGGCCCAGGCACGACCTTACTACCAAGAAAAGGGAAGACGGAGATGGAAATTTGAAAGAAGGCTCTTTGTAGCGAAGAAGGGTAAGATAGAATTTGCCGAGAATTTTAAGAAAGAAGAAAGGAGAGGATGAGGATGGAGGAGCGATCCTGAAGAGGTCGAGGCGTCTCGGACTCCATTCAAGTTCTAGAACCACCCAAAGACCCCTCGGGACATTTCCGACTCCGCTCAAACCATACAATCTCTGGTCTAACCCATCATTAGAGGGCGCATTCATGTGACTGAACACGATCATCAACCGTCCTGCCGTCAGGGCCTTATGACATTCAATTATCCTTCTGCAGTGAACGAGGATAGTGATGGAAACTAATCGCAGCCTTTTATAGGCGCCTGCAAATCTTGGCATCAACTCTAACGACCCAATAGCATCCAATGCAATTTTAAAAATTTACAAAGTTTACGTTGAAAATTAAGCAGCATTAATGGTAGACTGTTCCCTATAATATGACGGTCAAGCTTTTTTCCTACCGAAGATGATCTTCCTCCCCGGCAGGAAAATGGGGGCATTGTGGGCACCATGGGCTCGGGCCGGCACCCTGCCCGACCGGCCCGGCCCAGGGGGCGAAAGGATTGGAGCCAGGCCCGCCGGCCTGGAGCAGCGTAGGTCCTCGCCTGAGTCTGCAGAGCTAGCGCCCAGCCGTGAAGCGCCAGCTAGTCCTCTGCCCGGTGCGGGCATCCATATCGGTGCCTTTTGCAGTGTTTCTTTTCGATTAGCGGCCTCCACGAATGAAGTTGCTTAGGCTCTTCATGGTATAAGTGGAGTCTCCGTAGGTCGGTTTTGCTTGCCACGAGGGAATAGGAATGCATTCCTAGCAGCGGGCCTATCGGGAAGGTAGTTACGTAAAAGGCAGAATAAGTCGTCAAGCTTTCAAATAGAGCCACCTTCCTAATAACATTATGAGGAAGAAATAGTCTACTATCAAAAGACGGATCCTCTTTTCTCCTTCCATAAAGAAGCAAGATACACCAAGCGAGTGCGAGATTACGGGTGCAAGAGATAATTGCTACTCCAAGTTCTAAGTCTTCGAAAAATACTAACTTTGCCATCGATGACGGGCATGCAGTCGCCTTCTTATTTGTTTGCGAGGTTGTAGTCATCGATGAATCTTCCGAAGCGATCCGACTCACGAAAGTGCAGGAGACACAGATATCATGTTAAATTATCAACTCTCCTAAAAGCCACGGCTTATAGAATTTGAGTTTAATATAAATATCATGTATTTAGTGTGAATCTAGGGAATTTGAAGGTGTCCTCTTCTCCTCCTTAATTTGTTGATAAAGAAAACTTCAGCTTCCAATTTGTTAGAAGCGACAAGTCTTAACTATGAATTCGATAAGTCGTTTTTGTCAGGATAGTGATCATCTATGGTATCAAAACACCAGTAGATAAGGTAAATATGTTTTAAGAAGATTGTGGATTTACATAAGAGTCACTTGTTCTCGTTTTGCTATGTGATCATATTCTTCGTCTCGTCCAAATTCTTTTCCCTGACAGTGTTTTGGACCGGAATTGTATGGTGATGGACCTAGGCCTAACCTGGGCCTCTGTTTTTCAAGATCATAAAGAATACAAAGAACAAAACCTGGGCCTTTGAACATTATAATTAGAAGCTATACCAAACAGGCCCAAATCAAATTTCAGCGACCATGGTCCAATACAACTTTTGGAAATTTGGGCTAGGCCTATGAATTGGGCCTTTGGGATCAAACGGGCTCGATGACCATGTGCCCAAGTTGATCTTCCATAGAACTATTTAATTCATATAAAATTAAATAAAAAGGTTTTAGTGTTACTATTGATCCAATTCATGGAAAATTTTCAAGAAAGTTCCAGAAGAAGAAAATTAACATTATATTTGGTTTTCAAAAAAAATACTATAAATATAAAAATGTTAAATTTTGATTTTTCTTGTATTATACGAGATATAAAGGCTCTGTTTGGGGTTGCGATGAAAAAAATTGCAAATTAGAAACGTGCATTTAACAAACTGTGGTTATAAAATTGCGTTTTTCAAACAGTGAGACACGTTTGGTTAAAGTTACTGCGATATAGAATTTATGTTTTTACATGTTTGGTAAAACTGTGATTAAAAGTGTTATTCAAATATAAAATTACCAAAATGGATAGTTATTCATATATGTATCTTCCTTTTGATGTTAATGTTAATAATTTTAAACTAATGTTGTTAATACAATAATGATAATAAAAATAATAATAGTGATGACCAAGAATTCATTATAATATTCAATGAAACATTAAAAACGCCAAAAATTGTTAATTTAGCATTCCGATATTTGCGATTATAATAAGCGAATAATTTTAAGATGCATTCTTTATTTCATCAAGCTTGAAGGCAAACCTAAAGCCCCAAGTAATTCATTTTTACGCTTCTTGACTTCGATTGAAAAATTTAACACTTGAAAATCCAGATTTTTCATTAAGTTAATTTGTAAATCTATTGATAAACATCTTTAAATTTTCCTATATTTAGTTAATTCATAGGTCACATCTCAGTGTTTGCCATTCGCAAAAAAGCAACAAAACAATAATAAATAAATAACTTAATAATAAATATTTATGAATAAAAACTTATTGAGTAAAAAGGAGTGAGTTACTGTCCAAGAACTTTGTGATGCGTAAATATTAGAGATGGAAATTGTGAGAAGAATAATAGTAGGGTGAGGGAAGTTTTGCAGAAGGGTGAGGATACGTAGAAAAGTTTAGAACATATTTGGTTCGTGTAAATATAAAGTTATTGGGACCATTTTGTCAAAAAACAAAAAAAAAAAAAGCGTGTGGCCCTTAATTTCAATTTTTGTTAGTGATAAGCGAGTCTTGCCTTCGTAAAACTGAGCTTTAAAATCAGTGTGATTGTAGTAATAGATTTTGAAATTAACGAACATCCCTGAAATTGTTTTAGGCAAAAGCAACGGTTTTGTTGCATAATGCCAATTTTAATTGCAACCTAAATAAAGCCAAAATAAAATTTATACAACTAAAATTTTATATATTTTAAATATGTAATTTTTATAAATTAGATCCGATCAAAATAATTTTATGAAAAATATAAAATATAATCCCTAATTTTAAATTTATTTATTTTCTTTTATTTTCCTTATCCTTTTGCTCTTATTTTTATTGTTTTTCACATATTTTCTCTAAATATATTGTAAAATGAAATTAAGATTATAGTTGTTTTTGAAAGTACTAATGAAACCAGAAAGCACAATAAAATTTACTTTCATATAGTTTGTTGTCAATGAAATATATATATATATATATATATCAATTAACATCAATTTTAAGATTATATATTTAGTTTTTATATAAATAAAATAAAATAAGAAAATGAGTTTAAAGTAATATATAGAAATAATAGGAGAAATATAAATAAGATTGAGATAATGAATATAAACCCAATTTTTCAATTGAATTTATAATTAATCTAAGGTCATTTTGAGTGCTTTAAAATGTCAATGTCATGTCCTGGCACAGTTCGAGTTGGTTAGAGCATCAAATGCTATAATGATGTTAGACATGGGAGGAAGAGAGCCAAATTTTATATTGTATTAAAAATTATTAGCTTTCAAAAATAAAAATAAAAATAAAACATAAATGTCAATGTCCTTGATGATGGATATTGGGCCAACGGTGAAGCTTGTGTAATCTATTTATGAATTTTGATCTCATTATTGGAACTAGTAAACGGGCAAGCCCAACTTATTTAGAATTAGCCTATTTTATTCTTTGGTAAATAGGTTGGGTTAATCTAGCTACATTTATATTATTAGTTTTAATGCGTAAGATAGTTATGGTAACGTAAAAAAATGTTAAAAATTTTAATTTTACAAATTCTTTATTCTTAAAATAAAAATAAATAATATACAAATATATAATAATAATTAATCTATAAAATGATTGAGTCTAAATAATGTAATAATAATAAACAAACTTAAATAAATAAATAATATTATCACATTATTATAATCAAAAGTATCGAATGGCAAATTAAATAATTATCAACGATAAAATACTTGACACAATAACGTATACGAAATAGCTGCAAAAGTGTCGAATGATCTTTCGTATATGCTAATCTAGTTTTTCGTCAGCGTTATATCTGATAATAACGTGGCAGTTATACCATTATAAATATATGCATCTTGATGGTGGTTGAGTTATTTCATCTATTAATTAATTTAAAATGTTAATAACATAAATTTCATTTATGTTTTGAATAAAAAAATATTTTTTCCAAAAATGCATCTTAACCGTATAATAATGAAATATATCATTTGTTTGAAAATTCATCTTGCTAGAAGATATAGTCATATTAGGAAATAAATTTGTGAATATTTTTTGTTAATTATTTTTTCATTAACACTAGTTTAAGTAATAAAATTATTTAAAATATACTGATAATTTGGTTATTAAATTAAATGTAATGATAAATAAAAAAATAAAATTATAAATATTTAAAATATGATTAATGAGATAAATAAAAATATTCAATATTAAAGCGTAATTTATTTAATTCCAAATGCATTCGGTAAATTTTAAACAAGATTTTTTAAATATTAAATTATCATATAAATTATATTAAAATATACATTTAAAAATTGAGAAAATAAAATAGTTAAAACAACATAGTTTAATATATTAATCATATATTATAATTATTATTATTTTAAAACCCTATGTTGCAAAAAAAAGAATGCAACTTAAATTTTATAGGTGAATTCTTAAAATGCGATTCTTGGCTAATTCTTAAAAAAAAATCATTAAATTGGGCTAACAGGGGTTAAACCCACATGGGCTATTTTGGCAAAAAGCAGGTCAAGCAAGTGATGTATTTATTTGGAGGAAACCTTGATAGGAAGTGGGGTGGTGCCAAACACACATGTGGAAGTCTACAAGTGGAACCTTTGAGGGACCTTTTTCTTAAAATAATTAAAAAACAATCCAAAGTAATATATGTTTTAAAATATTTATCAAATTAGTGTCTTCTAATCATGTTATGAAAATCATAATTAATAACACTACTAATTTAAAAATTTAAATGGATTTATAATAGTTGATAATTATGATTTTAATCATTTAAAAAATTAAAAACCTTAATCAATAATTACGATTTTAATTTAAAGTCTAAAATTATACTTATCAATTACGATTTTAACTTCAAAATTAAAAGTCATACTCATCAACTAACATTTTTGATGATCGAGAATCAAACATTAATTTAGATATTATTTTCAAAATATTTATTACTTAGATAATTTTTTCAAAAACTAGATCATCTCCCGTGAATCATGATGTCTCCATGCGATGTCGTACAAAGTAGCAATATCAAACAAATGAAAAGGAGAAATTTGTTCTTCCTTCTTCGGGTTGTCTAGCGATTATCCATCCAAGTGTGTTTGGCTTTGGAATTTGGCACCACTCGACTTTCCTATCTAGGTTCCTCAATGAATTTTTCTTTTTTGTTATTTATTTTATTGACTTGTTATAGTATTGTATTTTACGAGAATTCGGGAATCTTCGTTTTTCGTTTCTATCGATTTATCACTTGGCGGACCTTAGGCGGGGAATGTTTTAGATGTTATTTTATGCTTCGTAACTCATTTACTCATAACAATAAATTTTATATAATTTTTTAACCAATAGCGTTTTCTTTAGCTTGTTATCTTTTTCTATTTTTTTTTTCATTATACCATATTTTATTTCCTAACAATTTTGAGATAAAAATGTGAAAAGACAAAAAATAAAAAAGAAGGAAAATAAAATGTAATTCATTTCCTTCAATAGTTGTTTATGTAGGCGAGTTCTACAACTGCAATTGCCTTCAATTATTTATGGTCCATATATGATCACCTCTTGGTACACGTCGATGGATGAAGATTGCTACAACTGCCATTAAGAGTATGGTCCATATACAACCATACTTTCAATACGTCAACAGCCGTATATGGAAACACGATCGAGCTACATCAACACTGTAATCAACCACAAATTGCTACCACCTGTATGATGGATAAAGGCCTATAAATATCATATGATTATAGTGTTGGTACCCAAGTTCGGTCTCACTGGAAAACGCCATCACAGTGGTGAGAATGAGATCTTGGAAGAGCAACCAATATTTTGTTCTCTGATTCAGTTAAAGAAGAAACAATGACTGAAGGTAAGAATTTCGTTCTATTTATTCTGCTTGTGTTCGTATGCTCTGTTCATAATTGAAAGACATGAAAATCTATGTTTTTCACCAACATTTGGTATCAGAGCACTTGAATTTTTGCCTATGTCTTGTGATGTTTTTTTTGAACGAAAATAATACGTGGAATGATTAGGAAATGGTTTTTCATGAATTGAAATGGATTTTCATGAATTTTGATGTAAACAAATCGCATTTTTTATGAGAAAAAATTATGTGTTTGATTTGGGTTGCAACCGGGTCGGATCCGACCCGAATGGAGGTTAAAGAAAACCTCCTTCTTGCTGCATGGATAGGATATCCTTATCCTGGATAATGCAATATTATATGTATATCCTAGATAAGAAAAGTAAAATTTGAAACAAAAAAAAAAAAAAATTTGTATTAGGAGTTTGATTTAGGGTTTTATAAGCAAGAATTTAAAAAGGAACAAGCTTTAAACTCATCAATAAATTCTTATATCTTATATTGTACAGCACATAATTTCATGTAATTACAATTATTATTTTGAATATGGATTCAATTTATTTAGGCTAATGACACCAATTAATTTTTTGAAATGGCTCCTAAAGATTCAATTTGCATACCATTCCTTATGAATATCATTAAAAATTATTGAAATGTCTTGTGATCCATATGATTTTAGTAATTAAATTATACAACATATCTAATTATGAAAAAATCATACATTATTGTTCTTAGATACATATATATATTAAAAATTTATTGTGTTAAATTATATATATATGATAAATTTTATCCCACAAGAATTTTTGTTATATTTAGTATAATTGATCGATGTATAATATCATATTATATTTCTTAATTTACCCACAGGAATTGAGAAAATTAACATAATTGATAGTTTGCCATATAGTTAGATAAATTTAATTGAATTGAGACTTTGGCTTACAAGCAAGTCTTATGTCATTGGATTTACATAATTACATCAGTAAATTATGATTTATTCAACCTCCCATTCAGCACTTATAAGCATGTATATTTATTGCCATGTAGCTATGCGACCTACAAATAACGATGTTTAGATGTAATGTCCCTAGAATGAGTGGTAGCAATTTATAAAACATGGGGAGCGAATCCTTCTTTATTTTAGGATGGATGGACGTCGTATCTTTATGAAGATGAACTGAAATTCTTTTGAAACCAACAGCAAAAAGAAAGGGTGCTCAGCGAGCGGTGGGACGATCAACGCCTCAAGCGATTATGTTCATTAAGGCGAGTATCTGCAATTGACATTCGTGGTTCGGTCGAAGCATGTAATGTTCGGGCATCGCTTAAGGCGATCGGCGAACAATTAATACTACAAATCAGCGCACCCAGCACGCTGAGCATGAAAATTTGCTCGAACCACTAATGAAAGGTGTGCGTGAGCACATCAGAGATGAGGAGCTTTGCGGGTCAATTAAGGCCTTGGGGTTAGTATATCTGTTTATACCTGGTACTACATGTTGAACACCCTACACTTCTTGGCGTCTGGGCCTTCGTCTCCTCTGACACACATAAGAAAAAATGGTCAATTAATGAACTATTGACCATGTGTGTTGAAAAGAACTTATGGGGAACAAGGGAAACCGTGCTGGTCACTAAGGCAAAATACCGCCAATCAAGGAAGGAGTCAAGGCAGAACCAAGCTAATAAGAAGGGAAAACAAGTACTACCCAGCGACATCAAGAAAAGAATCCAGTGTTTCTTTTGTAAAAGAAGGACACATGAAAGGATTACGCCCCAGAGTAAAAATGCAAGCTGAAAATAAAGGTAATTCAATTTCGTGTATTTGTTATGAATCTAATATGGTTGATGTTAATCATAATACATGGTGGATTGATTCTGGATCTACAATCCATCTTCGAATACACTTGCGGTATGCGAGCATTGAAGCTAGTGGGAAGTGAAGCGAGCGTCTTATCGTGACAAGGTTGGCTCACATGAGGAATCCATAGGGACTTGCAGTCTAGTCATGGATAATGGCTATGTTTTGGATTTAGAGAGTACCTTTTATATACGAAGTTTCTCTAGAAATTTGATTTCAGTTTCAAGACTTGTACCCTTAGGGTATTCCTTTAAGTTTTCATATTGTACCTTTAGTTTGTTTTGTAAATCTGAGCTTATTGGAAAAGGTATTTTGTCTAATGGTCTTTTCTCTATTAATATACAATACAGTGTGGTTTTGCATACTCATATTGGCAATAAGCGGTGCATTATGAATGAAGATTCCTCTATTTTATGGCATCGGAGACTTGGACATATTTCCATTGATAGAATAAGGAGATTGGTAAATGACAAAGTATTGAATACTTTGGATTTTGCTAACTTTGACACTTGTATAGACTGCATAAAGGGAAAGTAGACTAACAAGTTCAAGAAAGGTGCTAAGAGGATTACTGATGTGTTAGAAATCATACATTCAGATATATGTTGTCTTAACATGGACACTCATGGTCCAAAATACTTCATCTTGTAACGCCCCAAAAATACCCTAAAATTTTTATAATAAAAATTATTATATATTCCGGGTATAATTGAACCAACTTGGGTATTTTTCTAGGAATTGTTAGATGAGTTTTGATTAAATGATTATATGCTAAAATGATAAATTTATTGAATCCGGAAATAAACCCAAATGAAAAAGAGAAAATATGGAAATTGTAAAATGAGGACCTAAGGGTCTAGTGTAAATAACTTTAGATGTCTAAGTGAAATTAGGAGAAATAAATGAGTAAGGGGAAAATAATTGCGAGACTTAAATGAAGAATAATAAAGAAATGGAGGGACCTAAATCTGAGAAATAAAGGAAAAAAATCGAGGAAAGGACATGGCATGTAGGAAAGAGTTTCCTCCTTTTAAATACGATTAAGAGTGATCCATAAGAAGGAGGAAGGAAAAAGAGGAGAGAGTAAGGCCAAACCATATTTGAGAGGGGAGAGTTAGAGAGAGAACACTGCATTACAGATTTTCAAACGATCGGATTACGTAGGTTTCAGGCTAAGCAAAGAGGAAAGTCGCTTCCTCGGGACAAGAGCTGCAAGTAGAGACCGAATCAGGAGTTGACAAACTCCAGGGTGGAGTCTCCTCTTTGGTTATTTTCTCTGCAGGGTTGTGTGGTAGTTATCTTGCCCTTAGGGGAATGTTTGGTTGTATTTTAAACCATGGGAAGCTATCACATTGTGGTAGTGCACATTAGCCGAACCTTAGAGCTGATTTTTGGGTAGGAAATAAAGGTAATTTGGTAGTGAGTCCTTCTGGTAAGTTGTAGCCACATCAATGAACTTGATGTTAGGCTTTTTAATTTCTCAATTTGGACCTCTGTAGACCAAGTTATGGTCCATTTTCCGAGGAGTCGAGATCAGCTCGGCCCGGTCGGTCGGCAGCGGTTCGGGTCGGCTAGCTGGACCTTAGGCTGATTTTTGGGTAAAAACCAGGGAATTTGGCAGTGAGTCCTTCTGGTAAATTGTAGCCACATCAATAAAAATTGATGTTAGGATTTTGAATTTCTCGGTCGAACTCATAACTTTAAGTTATGGCCCTTTGCAGGCTGATGCGGTTAGACCAGTACACCAGGCAGTGCACCTCATGCCGGTGCACCTCGATTGTTGACACTGGCGGTGACCACCTATGCCAGTGCACCTCAGCCAGTGCACCTCGACCAGTGCACCTCTGCCAGTGCACCTCCGCCAGGTCAGGTCAGCTCGGCTGAGTTTGACTAAATGTATTGCCACGACTTCGGAAGGTCATGCTTCATACGTCTGAACTCCGTTTCGGGTGTTCTTAGACTCTATGGAAAGCCCATTAAGTCAAGAATCCATTCATATGCCTGTGGAGGATAGTAGGTGTCAGACCAAGGTTTTAGACCGAGTTTACCGAGGTCAGGTCATCTCAGTGTCGATGACTTGGTAGGTGGCGATACGTGTGACCTCGACTTGGAAGGTCATAACTCGCCGTCGAGCCGTTTGGTGTTTTTAGACTCACACAAACCCATTGAGTCAAGAATCCATTCATATGCCTGTGGAGGATTGTAGGTGTCAGACCAAGATTTCAGACAGAGTTTCTGGGGTTTGGACCCGAGTTTACCGGGGTCGGGTCATCTCGGTCGATTGACTGACTGGTGAGTGTGACTACATGTGACCTCCAACTTCAGAAGGTCATAACTCCCTCGTCCGAACTCCGTTTCAGGTGTTCTTGGACTCTATGGAAAGCCCATTGAGTCAATAATCCATTCATATTCGTATGGAGGATAGTAGGTGTCAGACCAAGGTGTCAAACTGAGTTTGCAGTCGGTCGAGCTCGATCGGTTCAGGAGTAGCTCAATTTGGGTGTGACTCATGTGACCTCCAACCGGAAGAGTCACTTAACTTCTTCGTTCGAACTCCGTTTTGGGTGTTCTTGGACTCTATGGAAAGACCATTGAGTCAAGAATCCATCTATATATTGCTTGCTGAAATTGAAACTCAAATTAAACTAAAAAAAAAATCAATCCTAACCAAAACCCCTAGCATGCAGGAATAATATTGTTCTCTAATGGTTTTGGAATGAGGTGATGAGGAAAAGCTAAACTAGATGAGATTCAGTTGGAATCAAAGTACAGATTTTCGGTTTGTTCTACCGACCCATTCCTCGTTTCAAGTTTTGCATGTTTGTTCTCGACTATTAACTATTTCAAGTATTTTGGTAGTTTACAAGTAAATATGAAATGAGTACATGAATAGTATATGAATGAGTATGTGAATAGTATATGAAATGAGTACCCGAATTAGTATATCTTTGAAAGGAATGTCACGAAAGTGAATATAGGGTAAAATGTGATAGTTGGCAGAATGAATGTAATGATGTCGGGTATAAATGAATCGTCGATTATTGACAACGAAGTGAAATGATATCTTGGATAGATCGCTGACGGGATGCACCAATCGGCATCCATCACGAAACACCTTGAAGTGTCAATGTCCCACTTGGCGGGATGCGCAGTCGGCATCCGTCGTGATGGTGTATGGCATTTAAGTGATACCACATGAGTTGCGAATGGCATCGGAGTCATGATGGGAAGGCAGAATTGTTAAATGTGTAACACATTACCGAATGATAATAAAGGCGGGATTCATCCAAGCGAATCGGCCCGAGTAATGAATTGAATAGTCAAAGTGGAGCAGTAACATTGGCCAGTGTAAATGGGATTTTATGTATGTAAATCTCGTAAATTGAATTGTTGCATTGAAAATGCATGGTGATATAATAAATGAATTGTAAGCGAAAGCATGCGAAAATGAATAGTATGGTATATGCGGATATAATGGCGTGGTTTAATGTTAAATGCATGTCAAGTTAAATTGAATATTGGAATAGAAGCGTATGAAGCCATAGCGTGAAAATGCTTGCGTCAATAGTTTTATCTATGCGCGGGTTTGATAGACGGAAGGAGGTAAGTCGTTAAGTGTGAGTCATGACGAGTTGCGTATAAGTATATACCCGCCATATATCATTTCTTTTTAACATGGGATATTTGTGAACAAATAGTCGAACTTTAAAGAAGCGTTTTGTTTTGTATATCTGTTTGAAGGGCATAGAATGCCTTCACGCATTATATTTTATCAAATGTAAATGTTTGTGGGCTACCATTTGAAAATGCTTCCTTGCCAAATCGAAAACCTAAAGAAATAACATAATGAAAATGTTTGATAAGATAAATGAAAACAGTCGGAGTAAACCGGGCTCTGGTTCGGATGTAGTCCTTGGTCGAGCACGGGTTCGTCATATTGCTGAAAAAGTAATAAAATGTAAATAAAAAGAGGTCGCGTCCCACAGGTTTGGTTCGGACTACGCCAAGCCCCAGGTCGGGTCGGGCTCGGTCGTCACATCTCAGCATAGATGATTGTTCTTGATATATGTATCTTCTCATACTTGTAAAGGTAAACCTTAAAACGCCTTTAAGGTCTTTAAAGAATTTGAAGTAAGCTCAATGCAATAAGCAAATAAAGATAGTCACAACAAATAGAGGTGGAGAATATTATGGAACATACACTGAAGATGGACAAGCACCTGGTCCATTTGTTAAGTTCCTTCAAGACCATGGGATAGTTGCCCAATACACTATGCCTGGTTCTTCAGACCATAATGGTGTAGTAGAGGGGAGGAATAGGACCCTATTAGACATGGTGCGTAGCATGTTAAGTAGCTCTAAGCTACCTAAAATATTGTGGTCTGAAACTTTTAAAATTGTTGTGTATATATTAAATCGGGTTCCAACTAAGGCAGTCTTAAAGACACCATTTGAGTTATTTAAAGGTTGGAAACCAAGTTTAAGACATATACGCATTTGGGGATACCCGTATGAAGTAAGAATTTATACTCAACAATAAATTAAACTGGACCCAAGGACTATTAGTGGATACTTTGTTGGATATGCTAAGAAGTCTAAGGGTTACAGATTCTACTTGTGAAACCCCAGAAAATCCAAGATTTTGGAAAAAAAATGGTAAAATAGTAATTTCGATTGAAAATCCGGAATTTTTCTATATCTCAGATGACGAAACGGACTATTCCATTGAACTGCGTCTCGAGAATTTAGCTACCACGTCGATTCGTTTGGATTCGAGGTGGTCGAGGTTTCGCGGTTGCTAGGCGTGGGGTGTCGAGTGACCGCATTCGCGGTGGGGGATCTTGCATGGCATCCTAAAGAGGAAATGGCAGCTTGCGGGCGTGGTCATAAACGTACAATTAAAAGCCGTGTGTAGGAAGAGGATCCATTGATAAATGGTAGCAGATCGTGGAAGTGTCAACAATAAGATTAAGAGTAGAAAGAGATCTTTGGATGAATATTGCTAATTGGAGAGATGATTTCATCTTGTTGACAGATGGGTGACTCCAAGTGAGATGAAAAATGATGAAGGAAAAGATGAAAAAGCAAAAGGAGAAGGAACGAGGAAAGAAAAGAATTCGTAGAGAGGAGTCTGTGGCCAAGCATTGGAGAATCCTAGAAAGAGAACGTCGACTTCTCTCACAGATTTGTAGGAGATCAGGCCGTCGGATTCCTTCGAGAAGAAGAAGGGAAGTGTTAATGGAGAGAGGGCAATTCGTGGTTTCGGTTTGGGAGTTTAACAGCTCGAGGTAGGATATTTTTCTACTTGGTTTACTTGCCTTTAAGGCTTTATAATGAGTAGGGGTTGCTTGTGGGGCCGTGAGAGGCCATGTAAAATTAGTTCAAGCTTTTGAATTAAGGTATGGATTTCATGACCGGTTTCACGGATTTGTAGGAGTTAGGGTTTGAGCCCAGAAAGCGGTTTCTAGGTGTCATGGTTGTTGATGTGATGACAAGTTGGAACCAAAATGGTTCATGTTTGCAAAGAAGTAGTGAGGTACCTGTTGAATAGTCGTAATTTTGAGACCTTGTTGTGTGTTATGGCTTGCTTAGATAACATGCGATGGTATGGAAATGTGATATTGTTCGCATCTTGTTGATGTATTAATATGTTTTGCATGGAGGTAGATTGTATGTATAAATTATAATTTTCCATGGAGTGTAAATGTTTCATGTAGTGCTCATTCATGCATGTAACATGAGGAAAAATGCATTGGTATCATGCATTTCATATGCATGGTCACATCGCGTCAGGTCGGGTGTGGGTGCAAGGTAAGGTTTATTCATCAGTGTTGGTGAATGGGTCGTGAGCTCGGGAAAAGTGGGACAAAGTCCAAGGTAAAGATTCACGAGTGTGTAAATGATCAAAATGATAAATTACACATGTTTTGGGCGAAGCAAGTTGATTAGATCCCCCGGGGTGAAAAGTCCCACAGGTTATTCACGGTTAGACATGAATCCAGACGATGTAAGTTCGTGAGAAAATGTTGAAAGGCGTGCGGCGTCGGTGTAAACTAATCCATGGCCATGAATAAAGGAAAAAATTTGATAAATAAACTGGAGGTCTTCAATGGTTGGTCATGGTGTGTGGTAGTTTTTATTAAACGGCATTAGGGTGTGAGGGAGTCGGTTGGGACTCGGTGCATTGAGCATGAGGGTTGCATCTCATGCATGATATAGACATTTCATATAATAGTAAATAATTGTATGGAATGTGATTGATTGTTTATATATGTCATTGCATGTGCATTTTAGGTGGGGAGTAACCCTTGTAGGAAAACTTTCTGCGAACTTTCTTCCAGCCGTCGTGGGACCGCTTTCGGTACGAGGGATATCAGGGACGGTCTGCTTGATGAGGTAGCTTTGAGAAGAAAATGGCTTGTGGCTTTGAGTAAATATTTTGTAAATATGTATAAATATTTTTGTAGACAATGGAAACTATGAGAATATAGTTTATTATATTGGTTTTATGAGTATGGATGTATGGGCCCCATGTGGCTATTTTACTCATGTGTGTATCTCGTAACACGAGACACGTAGATTTTCCGCAGGTTGAGGGTAGTCAACGGACACCCCGGGTTTGGGGCGTCACACTATTGTCCACATCATAGTCTTAGGTTTGTGGAATCAAGGAGTGTTAAGTTCCTTGATAATGACTTAGTTGGTGGAAGTGATCTCTTTTCTGAAAGAGAGCAACCTTCCACGTTAAATGAAATATTAATTGTCATTCAAAACATCCCTCAGGTTCACATGGGTGTTGCACAACCAATCAATGAGGATCCACGAGCTACCATGGTAATCTTTGTCGTCGAGTTGTTCATGAGTACGGACATGGTTGAACAACCGGCTAGACAACATGACCCACATGGAAATGTTGAGCTAACATTAAGAAGATCTACAAGGGTGAGAAGATCAGCGATTCCGAATGACTATATTGTGTATTTGCAAGAATTGGACAATGATCTTGGAGATGAAAATGATCCGATAACGTTTTCATATGCCGCCCAGATTGCAAGGCTCCAGTTTATGGTTCAATGCGATGAAGGATGAGATGAACTCTATGGCAAGCAATGGAGTTTGGGACCTTGTTAAGTTGCTTAATGGGGCAAAGACCATTGGGTGTAAATGGGTCTATAAAATAAAGAAAGACTCATTAGGCAACATTGAGATATATAAAGCAAGACTCGTAGCCAAGGGATTCACTCAAAAGGAAGAAATCGATTACAAAGAGACTTTTTCTCTTGTATTTAAGAAAGATTCGCTTCATATCATTTTGGCATTAGTTGCATATTTTGACTTTGAGTTGCAACAAATAGATGTGAAAACAAATTTCCTCAATGGGGAACTAGAGGAAGAGGTATACATGAAACGACACAAGGATTCTCCTCGTCGAAATTGAGCATTTGGTATGCGAAGCGAAATCCATCACGGATTGAAACAAGCTTCGTCGATGGTATTTGAAATTCATGATTTGATGATATCTTCCTTTGGTTGAAGAAGAATATCATGGACCGGTGCATATACGAAGGTTGGTAAGAATTAGATTAGTTTTTTAATCCACGTATATAGATGACATTTACTTGCAACCAGTAGGGGTTTATGCATGAGGTGAAACAATTTCTCTCTAACCATTTGACATGAAAGATATGGGTGATGCCTCTAATGTTATAAGCATAAAGATTTTTAGAGATAGACATAATGGTATTTTAGGTCTGTCACAAGAAACCTATATCAATAGAGTTCTAGAGAGATTTAGGGTGAAAGATTGTTCACCAAGTGTTGCTCTCATCTTGAAAGGGGATAGGTTTAATTTGAACCAATGTCCCAAGCATTGTGGTGCACTCGTGCCCTTTTATAACAATTTAACTATAGCTCTGATACCAAAATAATTGTAGCGTCCATTGCACTACCAATACTTTTACTTTTAAGATGTAATTAAACACCATTTTAACAATTTAACTGTAGCTCTAATATCAAAATAATATGTAAGCTGCTTTCTGGAAATGCAAATATAATCGTTTTTCGGTATCTTGTAGAATATATAATAATATGCATCACAAAACATTTCTTGGTAGGCCCGTGTTTGGGATGAATCCCAAAATTGTAAAATATGACATTATATGCCCTTTTCAATCAGATCATTTACAAAATATATCAAAGTTTTCAATATCAAAACATTTACAAAATAAAATCCGAGTTATACAAAATGGTCAAATCCATTTCATGAATGCATGGTCGGATCTTTCTTGTATACGAAACTTTGGCGTTGACTCTAATCTGCGGTCTTTGTCTTGTACATGTTCACTTTCGATACCTCTGCGATAGCCGAAAACAACGCTAAGCATTTCATGCTTAGTGGTTCTATACAATTCTCTCTTCATTTAGTTAAATCCAATTCATGTAATGTTTATAAAACAATGCTTTGTACATTTTCCAATGACCAATTCAATACAATACATATATATATATATATATATATATATATATATATATATACTATATATATATATATATATATATATATAATATCATTTGCTCTTATCGAATTTAACATATGCTTTCGGTGCACATGATAACGAATCAAACGCGATTCAGTGGGTTCTGACTGGTATAAACGGTTTTATAACCTGATGCGATCATTTAGGCTCTTTGAATTTGTAAAATCAATTTAAAGCAAGACACTACCGATATTGTCTCTTGGGCTACGGATCGGGTAACACTTATTACATTATTTAGTAATCTTGCTAATTTGACCCATATTGGTATACCAATCTATCCTTAACTTAGTTTTAGCGGTTAACATTCTTTTAAGGGTCTTCAAATCATTGATACAATTTACAATAGTGCCATACATTTGGATACAATAATTTATTTTTCAACACTCATGCAAATTTTCACTTATACATTTGTTCGCAATCAGGTGTATCAAAATCAATTTAAAATAAATCAATATACAATTTATCATAAATCATTTCAATAAATCATAATATTTCTGATCAATTTTGAAACAATGAAAGAAGAGTGTAAATCAAACTTTCACAAATTTGAAACAAGAGAGATTAAAGAAGAAACTCAAAAAGGTTGTCGCTCTTCGATTCCTATCCTCATAATCTCATTCTTGGGTCAAGCTTCCTCGTCACCAACCCCTAATCCATTACAAATATGTCACAATTATATAACAACCCAAGAAAGAAAATTTAGTTGTGCATTCTAGGATTTTTGGTTAGGGTTGATGTCTACCCAATACACTTTCACTTGCAAAATTTTATAGGGACACATGAGCCATATTTTGCTCATGCTTCCTTCAATAAAATTATATCCCTATGAGTCTATTTTTAGTAGGAATTATAATCATTTGATTTGGATCACCTAAACTCAAGTTACGAATTTTAATTCCAAACTAGTCGGTATGCCCAGCTCACTTGATTACCTACTATTATTCTCGATTTTAGGAGTCTTAACTCCATAAATTAATAATATTTCCTTATAATAATTTGAAACTATGGTTCTAAGGTTTCTTCTCCAATTGGAATCATCCAATTTGGATCACCAAAACTCAAGTTATTGCATTTTACATCTAGACTACTCTAATTTGCAAAATAGAATCTACACATAGCTCCACTTTGACAGGTTTCTGGGCACTTTGGGTTTACAATTTACATACAATTCCTTCACATATATTATTCCCTAAGTCTAGTTTACACCGCAATTTTGAATCACTTAATTTGAATGAGTGAAACTCAACTTATGAATGACTCTGCTTCACGCTTTAAAAGCGAGCATGGGTGAGCTAAAGCTTCGCCTTTAAGCCCATATTCGGGAGCCTTAGAGCTACAATTTGCTTACGGTCCCTTCTATAAATTTGTAGCTCTAGCTCTTATGGTTCTTTACCAATTAGAATCACTTCATTTGGATTACTATAACTTAACCTATATCCAAAACAAGAACATGAGTTTTATTAGTGTTTTACAGCAACTCCTTTGAAAACCTGACGTTTCGCTTTTCTGAAAATTGCCAATAAATCCCAAACGTACCAACCAACAATACACTTCAAAACTCAATCCAACACAACCCCAAAACTGATCTACAACCAATCAAAATCATCTTTACATAAGGTTAGGGTTTTTCCCCAAATCCAAACACAAGAAAAGAGTTATAGGGTTTGTGTTTTTACTTTGAATCTCTTGAAACTTCTTGCCCTAGCTTCCTCCTTGAACTTACTTGTAAGATCTTTGCACTTGAAATAGCAAGTTACCCGATCTCTTGATCTTCCTCAAAACCTAGCTTTCTCTCAGAACTTCAAATCGTTTTTGCACAAATGGTCATTCAATAGACCAAATGTGATCTGCAAGTCATAAGATCATAAGGCCATGTTTGGCTCTAAAGCCCATTTTTTTGAGTTAAGTTCTCCAATTTCCATATAACCACTATACTTTCTCTATTTGCACTTCAATTCTCACTATTCACACTTAGACATATTTTCTTTATCATAAATGACCCTTAGGTCCTCATTTGCTAATTTTTTTTCCCATTTTTCCCTTAACACTTGGGTAAATTCCGGGTTCATTCATTGAATCATAATCAATCATTTATCATTTAACATTTAACATATGATCATTTAACAATACCCGAAAAATCCCCCAATTTGCTCAATTTATACCCTAAACACATAATAAAAATATTATAAAAATATTATGGTATTTTTTGGGCGTTACAAGCATGATATTGAGAAGGAGCAAATGAAGAACATCCCATATGCTTCAGTTGTTGGCAGTATAATGTATGTTCAAGTCTGCACTAGACCTGACATAGCTTTTGCTGTTAGTATGTTGGGAAGAAGTCTACACCAAACCTGACATAGCGTTTGCCCTTAGTATGTTGGGAAGATATTAGAGTAACCCGAGTATGGACCATTGGAGAGCTGCAAAGTCTTAAGATACCTTCAAGGAACGAAGGAATACATGCTTATGTATAGGCGAACGAACAACCTAGAGATAATTGGTTATTCAGATTTAGACTTTGCTGGTTGTGTTGATTCACGTAAATTAACATCAGGATACATTTTCATGTTTGTCGGTGGAGCTGTATCATGGAGAAGTGCGAAGCAGACTTTGATAGCTACTTCCACTATGGAGGCTGTCACACCCCAACACCCGCCTATACTGAGACTCTTTACCTGCTTTTTTAGACATTGGTGGTCCCAAGTCTTATAACTAAATCAAAATATTATATACAAAGATACAAAAATAAAACTATCACCGTAGTGGTGTTTACAGTGTCAATACATACAATCTTGAGTCTCATTTACATATACATACAAGCGTACACTACATTTACATAATCGGTATGAAACCTATAAGTGATAGACCCTGAGTGTGTTGGCCCGTGAGAATACGGAAGATCCACGAACCATCCTCTATGCTGCGGATTAAAGCGCGTGTTAGAGCATAGGCAAGTGGGAAACTATGAGCATCTCGTGTACCACATTGCATTGGTACTCACTTACATTAGACACATAACGATATGAATATACGAGTAGCATATATCATAATTTTTCATGAATTCATATAACAAACTTATACACATACTTGTACTTATAGCAAACTTATACTTGTTCAGATCTCCCGTAGGAGTTATAGAGCTTATACTTGTATGGAGGTACTCGTAGATACATTCAGAGCAGAACGATGTACATTACTTTACCCTTATTCGTTATTTAGACTCTTATTAAATAATTATTTGACTACCTAGACCAGTAATAAAAATGAGTAGGACACAGCACAATAAGTACCCGAAGGTACGGTACAATACTGATGTGTCGTAGCATAAAGTAGGACTGTCGAAGCCGTGACGAGAGTCGTCGCGCTGTCGAGGAGATCTTGAAGTACTAAATGTGCCGAGAAGCAGCGTCGAGAGTGTCGTCGCACTAATCGAGAGAGTACGAAGTACTATACGTGCACCTTGGCGTAAGCAGAGGTGTCGTGTCATTCAATATTCGATCTTAGCGGAGTCCTATGATTATATGTATTCGGGAACTTACTATATCATAGGGGCATTAAGTTTGCATCAAGCTGAGTCGGCGGAATGCGGTGCGTTTTAAACTTGGATTTCATTCTTATTTAGACCCTCGTGCGTCATTTATTAGGGTTCGTATCTTTATCGATGTCTCAATTTGGGGCTTAACAATGCAAGGGTACAAAATCGATTTCTTGGGCATCGTCTGTGCCGCTGATGATGCAAGTCTGCGGCCGCTACGGTGAGATAGATGCTGGTGCCACTTTGATCGATACCAATACCACTTTGCCTGCTCTGTCCCAATGGGTAGAGTACCCTCCTTTTTGGTACCGGTATCGGGTGGGAGTTCTGCCCGAAGTAAGCGATTTTGCCATCTCTCGCTCCTTTTCTTGTCTCGCCTCCTCAATTCCATTCTACATCAAAACCCACCATGGAATCCACCCAAAACAACTCCAAAATGGTTTATAACCCAAACATAAACACAATAGGGGAAATTAAGAGGGTTTCTAAATCCCAACAAATATTCATACATCCAAATCAAATAACCTACATGATTCTCCACAAATCCATAGAAATTCTCAACTTCCGAACTTATCTATACATATTCTGATTAAATGCGACGGCTTACGAACACTTGTAATGGTGGGTTAAAGACTTCTCATAGCAAAACCTAGACAAGAACTTGATCGAGAATCTAGAATCCATACCGTACAAATGCATACAGTGTTACTTAAATCCATACAAAACCATAGCAATCCATACAAAAGTCCAAAAATCCGTACCTTAAATCCTCTTCTTCTTCTTCTTCTTCTTCTCTTCCTTTCTCTCTTCCTTTCTCTTTTCACGAAATGCCCTCCAAAAATCCTCCAAAATGAGATACCCTAATTGGTCTTGGCCCAATTTGGTATAATTTCCTTTTAAATACGCTGGTCTGAAACTCCCCTTCTATTTGCCACAACTTATGTCATTTCTATAATAACGTCTCATGTTGCTATCTTTATGACTTTTATATCATTGTTTTGACCAAATTCCACTTAGTAAAATAATAATTATGAAAATTTTCCAAAATGCACTTATAATAAGCCCAAATTATGTTTAAACTTGGCCCAGGGTGTATTTCGGGGTGTTCTGGTGATTCGTCTCTTGTTTCGAAATTCTGTGTCCTTTGTGGGTGTATGGATGAAGAGTTTCATTTATGGGCTTAGAATGGGTTGATTAATATCCAGGAACCACTAAAGTATTTTGTGATGGTCGATTGCAGTCTTTTGGTTAAAAGCAGTAAAGCAAAAGTCGAAACAAGCCAACGTCGGCATCATTTAAGTATAGAAGCGTGTTAGAATAAACGATGGTCGTTAAACCGCGTTAGCCCATTTGAATTGATGATTGTTGATCCTTTAACTAAGGGCATGTCATCGTCAAAATTTAAGGATCATACATATCACATGGGACTTGCTCTATTAATGTGATTTTATAAGACAATGTATGAAACTCTATTTTAGTTATAATATTTCTCATTATATTTTATGCACATATTCAATTATTTATTTGAGAAATATCATTAAAGTATGGACCAAGCATAAGCACAAGGTTTATTCATTAAGATATGTTGGTGATTATTATAAAACATGATATATTACTCCCTTGGTAGATATCTCGCTTGAAAACTGTCATTTATGATTAAGTATCACCGTTTTAGTTGTGGGGTATATTAGAGTATATAGACCAAGTGGGATAATGTAAGCGATTTTTACAAGCCTTCAATAATTTATGATCCATATACGACCACTTTTTGATGCATCTCGATGATTGAAGGTTGCTGCCTTCAACTAAAATCTATTTTGGTACAAAACTGGAGGATCAAATGGAACAAATTTACTTGTAGTAGTCAGGTCATCCATCCATGGACCATATATCATAGAAAAGATGTGTGGCTACCATTAGTACTAGTGTAGTGCCTACCTTAAGTTACACACGAAAGTGCAGGCCAAGTCGTTTACGCAACAACGCAACGCCCATGTGATAGATAGCCTCGATCAAAACCAAATTGCCCCAAAACATACACAACTTTTGGATTTTTCATTTTATAGTTAGTTATTCACGAGTTTGTGTAGGGTTAGTTAACCAGAGTCACGGAGCGAGCCAGGAGTTGATGTCGGTCGGGACTCGGGTTAAATAACACATGTTTACAAAGAAATAGGCACGATTTGATTTAATGTCCGTGTTAAGTAGGATTTGGTTATAAAAGATACGTTTTATAATTAGATGATGATTTTATTTTTTTTAAACTGATAAAACATAGATCTCAAAAAATATCCGAACCCAAAGTGAAAATAAATAAAATTTAAAGAAAAATAAAAATGGTGTTTTTACCGACCTTTGTTAAAATAAATCGTCATGTTTATAGGGTAGTGATTTTTGTCGTTTATTCTGAGGAAGAAAAATGAGTAGTGAGTATTTATGTCGTTTAAACTTTATCTTCAGTTTATAGCCCCAACAACTTTATATTTTGAAATTATGTTTGTATGGTGTCATGCAGTATTTTAATTAAAAATAGGTTTTAAAACGATAAGTAATTATATAAGTTTTATTGGCTACGTTTTATTTGTCTCTACATTATGATTAAAAAAATAAAAAAATATGCAAAGTTTTGATTTATGATAAAATCATTTCTCTTAAATTTTTTTTTTTTTTCAGCATTTTTCAGGTTTCAAACGGAGCCTTGGTGATTTCCTCAACTAAGCTTCCAGCGATGATCATAAAAGTGAAAATACTTCAAAATTTTTTTTATTTTTAAACAAAGAGTTGGAAATTTCTTAGTAACCAAAAATCAACAAATATGTTATCTTAATTAGAAAACAGTAATTCAATATAATGAAATTATATTTCATAACAATCATTTCCGTGTTATTATCAAAATTAAGATATTAACGTTATTGATGGGATTATTTGAATGAAATCCATAAACCTTTATTATGCATAAAAATAACTACTTCATGATCACAAAAGGGCTTTTATAAAAGAGAATATCATCTTAATTGAAGGGCTTTCCCAAATTTTATTTTATTTATTTTTTCTTTGTAAATGAACCGACATCCCCGTACTTATTTTCTCGCTAAAGTAACACCAAAAAATCAAATCGTCTTTGAGGTGAATCCAAAGAGGATCATCTTATTTGATTATATAAGATTATTACCGACACAAAAAGTTCCGACTTTCATGGGTCCATAATTTCAGAAACCCTTATTGGACGGTAGCCCCAAATTCCAAGAACCAGAAAATAGTATAAGAAGAATCTTTATCAGGAACAATCAATTTTCCTAGCTTCCAAACATCATCAAATCAACCACTTGTCTCGCCTATATCGCCAGATCCAACTAGAAGAAAAGTTACTCATCCACGCTTTTCTTCCCTGTTTGGTGGGACCATTTTTTAATGTGATTAGCTTCTAGAACATATCACAAATTAGGCTACTTGCCTCCCCCTGTTTTTACTTTTTCCCACTCCCATCCAAACAAGTCACTGTCACAATCCTCACTTTCCCTCTTTTTCCTTCCATGTGATGGTGTTCCATCCCATCGCCTGGAATCAAACTCTCGTTTTTCTTCCAAAAACCCTTCTATCGAATCGAAAACCCCACACAGAAAAATCAACCCAATAACTTGACTAAATAAATAAAGCAATAAAGGTTAAGGGTAGGGTTACCATCATGTGTTTTTCTCAACTTGATTTGGCATTGATTAGTATTTGATGCCATGGAGAATTTTATAAACTTGTACGCTTTGTGAAGTCAACTTCTTTTCTTCTTTTTTTCTTTTTTTCTTTTTTCGGTCAACCTCTGTCATTTATAGGAGTGGTGGCTTCACAATGGAAGCAACTTGTTTTTGTACGATCAATTTTAAATAAAATAAAAATAAAAAAACATTTTTTTAATGTTTTGAAAGCAATCGGTCAGGTTGATGTATTTTTGTATTGAGCAGCGCACTGAAGCCGATGAATTCGGACAGGTGAGCCGGATGAGCCGGCCGGTTCCTGCATGATTTTTTTAAAAGTTAAAATGACGTCGTTTGATCTTTTTACGGTGAAGCCTACGTCGTTTCTTTAGGATTAGAAGGCTTTGTAAGGTTAAGGCTTAGCTACAAAAATTGATTAAATAATACAGGCTCATTGATTTAAATATGGGAATGGAAAGTTACAGAATGAGCGAAACTCTTCTGATGCTAGTTATGATTATTTTATATATTAAGCAAATTATATATTCTTCTTAATTAAGTATATATTTATATAAATAAGTTTTCTTACATTTTAATATGTTTTCATATTTAAGCAATGCATATTTTTAAAATAAGTTTTAAATGCTTTATTTATATAAAAAGTAATAAATAATATCTTAAATATTATTAATTATATATTTTAAAATATAAATAATATATTTATTAAATCGTGGTTGATTACGGTTCGGCCAATCGGTCGAAGCCCAGGTGAGCAGTGAGCGGAGTGGTAGGTAACTTTTGGTTTAGTGTAGGTCAGGTTTTAAAAACGTTGTTTTTTTATAATTATGATATAAAAAAATAATAATTTTGTTTCAAACAAGTATTTATAATGATAAATAACTATTTGTATTTTAATCTTCCGAGCAGGAGATCGTGGATAAATTATGAAACTCTCGACCTACCGTCAACATATTGATGATGTATTTTTAATATATTTAAACATGTTTGAAAGATAAATTTTATATTTAATTTATTTTACATTATTATCATTATTTATATGATTATTTATTAATATAATTACAAAAATAGTGAAATAATTATATTATATTTTCAGATTATATCTCGTTTTCCATTTCTAAGAACAAAGAACTGTCTATAAGTTAAATGGTGTTTTTAAAAATACAATAAAATGTTTTAAAAAATAATTAACATTGTTCTTACATTTATCTCTCATTCATGTAATTTAATGATATTTTGATTTAGCAACGGATGGTTCTCAGTAAGAACAAAAAAAAGGTTCAAGAACAATTATTTTTCATGTTTGTATTCGATTATGAAAAATGTAAATTAAATATAATTTACTTTTTTTTAGACATTTATACGTTTTGCATTACAGAGTTATAATATTCTCGATTCCGTTCCTAATGAGACTCAAACCTAATCCTACTTATGTCTTGCCTAACTTTTTAACCATTGAACCAAAGTGACTATATCTATATATAAAATTAAAAAATGCAAGCATACAAATATTTAAATTATTTAATATGTTATATTAAAATAACATATAAAATAACTTATTACTTTGAAAATTATTCTCTATTTCTTTCTAGATCTTTCCGTATTTATTTATCAATTATAATATTTGGCTTGTAATTTATCAAAACTAAATTTAAGTATTGCTTTTCGATTGGATAAGAAGGTAAAATATTTTATTTTTGTAGTTTAGTTAAAAGTAGTTTATTAACATGAAGTGAAGCAATTAAAATTAATTTTCATTAATAAATTTATTTATAATTATATTGAATTTTGCGGAGAAACTACTTATACTTAAATATAAAATTTTAACTTTTCGTTGAGCCCAAAAGTAAACATCACCTTAATCAATTCCATTCCGCAATAATGGTGTTTTTGAATCTTTCATTGCGATTTAAATAATATATTTGATAAATTAAAAAATTAAAAAAATACTATCGTAAGATAAGTGGCTGTATGGAGTGAGGCCTTCTCGAAGTGGACCTGAGAATTAAATAAAGGGAACCGATCAATTTTTATATGAAGATGATGACAAAACTGAAGATTCGTCTTATTTTAGAAATTTATAATTATTAGACACTTATATATATATATATATATATATATATATATATATATATATATATATATATATATATATATATATATATATATATATATATATAGGGTTTTGAAAAAATAGAACCGCGGCGTGCGTCGGGGCGAAAGGAGTCGGTCAGAAATGAAATAAGTCATTGCTTCTCTATGAAGAAATTCTGTCATTTTAGGATGATAACGAGATGGCCGTGGCCGTAAACCAAATTGAATCATACCGAAATGGAAAGTAGAATAATCGATAATATATCGTAAACGAAATACAACTTCATCACTAGCGAAAAGAAAGATAATTAGCGATATAACAATAAAGGTTTTAAATTACATTCCCGTTTAAGTAGAACGGCCCGGAAAGTCGGTCGGTTAAAGCGAACGAGCGTGTCGTAAAAATTTTGCTTATATCTTGTTTGTTCGGTCGAATCGTAGGAATTCTTAGAATCGACGGAATTTCGAAATGGCGAATGGTAGGAATAGAGGAATAAATTTTCTGTTTTAAAATTTGTTTTGTATTTTCTTGTATTAAATATTTATCTTGTTTGTTGATTTATGCGGATAACATCTTGCAAACGTTATATTAATTTGGTGATTTCGGTGGTTAAGGTATTAAATATTTATGTTTATTTGATAATTTAATTTTTAATTAATGTATTATAAAATAATTTTTGCTGATAAATTATGTTATATAATACTCTATGTTAAAATATATATATATATATATATGTATATATATATATATCCAGTGCACCAGAAATGATGCAGTGAAACAATCGAGCACGAAATATTAGTTTCGATATCCAATCGAAATAATTTCTGAAGCGGAATTTAAAGCGTGATAACAAGCTTCGTCATGCGCGATGCCGAATATGGAAGAAGAATGTCACGAATATTATATTATCAAATGAATCTAGCCCCAGAAATGCTGTGAAAATAAAGATAATTCGCGATATAACGGTACCATTAAATGCGGATACTCCGTCGGAAGGAAGATTATACCGAATAAGCTGCATTTTACATATCAGTAATCAATCCAGATATCGAGAAAATATCTAGCGTGGGAAAAATTCTAATCATAAATCAAACCAATTAAAACATCGCATTATAAATCTGAAATAATACGATCCGATTGAAGGTGCGCCAAGCATCATGACGTGATGCCGCCTGGCGGTCGAAATGCTTTACGTCCGAGAAAGAGCGGAAGCAAACGTCGGGTGTATGGGCGACGCCATGGGCGCCTTCTTGTTTTTGCGGAGGAATCTGCGTCAGGAAACGCGTAAATAAGCATTAAACAATCCTACGCCGGCTCGACGATCCGGGGCTTTCTGGTTGCATTGCTTGATCCGAGTCGGCGGCAATACACACGCTCAACCCGGTTCGATTTGAAAAAGGCGTTATATATATATATATATATATATATATATATATATAATATAAGTAAACTTCGTACTCTGCGTCAAATCGTTTTTTAAGTTATAAAGCATCTAAATTAATTTTCATTCGAGTTGGGATTAATTATAAGAACGATAAAACTCTATTATATAATACATTTGTATTATCGAAAACTAACGAGGCATTGATTAAATTATAAAATCTTATAAGCTATCTACGCGTATAATTTCAATGGTTTATTAATATTTTATAATGATAAAATATTTGATAATATTATATTTGCTTTATTTAATTTTATATAAAAAAATGTAATAAATGTCGAAATAAAAGCAAGTTAAATGTCTTTTACAGTGTTTTTATGTAAAAAAAAATGAATATGTATTCGGTCCTTAATGTTCATGCCCAATTTCGTTGTTTTTAGATAGAACCCTTATTGTTTAGAAGTCGTGAAAAGAACAATAACAATGGGATCGTTCCGTTTCATAACATAAATGTCTATGCATTTATATTATTTCTTTTTAAGTCCTTATTCATTAGACATAAGAGTTAATATTTTCGTAATTCTTTGTCTAAAATTATACATTTCATCGTATATTTTTCATATTTAGGTTTTATTTTATAATAAGATATGTGAAATGAGTCATGGTCCCCTTAAGGCTTATCGTATTATCCAAGTTGTTTGGGGCGGGCGGGCTTCGTTGTCGTCTCTTCGATGACTCACATTCATCGATATTATGATAACCCTGAGGCTACAACTTTTTTATCACAAAGTCTCCATCACATTGACTTTGTTCATTTTACATTACATTTATTAGAGACTCCGAAATAAATAATGTCAAGGACCTACACATAACGATATAATCGTGTAACTAGGGATGAAAATATATGATATATTCATTGATATATTTTTGATATATTCGATATCAGTTATGTTCGACACGATATCGGCGATATCGATGATATATCGATTTTGGACCGATATATCGTAGAAATATCGAGTTTATGAGTACCTTGCGTAGCGTTAATTTAATTTTTGGTAAAATGCTCCAGATACTCGGGATATATCGAGGATATATTAGAGACCTGTCGAAGATATATTTAAATGATCGAATTTGAAATTACCATCGCGATCCGACGGTTATGGATTGTCATGCCAGTTTAATTTTCGATATATCGATATTAATGTAAAATATCGCCGATATATCAGGCGTCCGGTAATGTCGATATCCCGTCAGCGGAATATTTTAAATCGCTGCGTGTAACGAGTCGTATAAGTTTTATGGGGCTTGGTCACATCATCTTATAACCCCGTACCTTTATGTCGATTGATTTTGTCATATATCAGGCTTCTCATAAGAGTAACTCAAACTTTCGATTAATTTTGAATTAGGTAAGTCAACACTTATTTGCATGGTCAATTCTCATGCTAGCGATAAGCTCTCTCAATTTAATCAAATCGACATGTTTGAACTTCAGAAAAGCATCAACGACGATTCATTTGTACGTGCTTCTAAAACACTCTCACATAATTTCGCTCAAACCTGACATACTTGATTTTCATTAAACTCTTTTATTATAGATGTACACACAATAAGTTTGTGATAATAAGCTCAATTTGAAATTTGAAAAATATTAAGGATATAAAATAATAAGGGAAAAAATAAAAAATAACTGAAGGAAATAAAATTTAAATAAAATAAAAATAGGTTTAAAGCTTGAATATTATTTTATGTTTTATTAAAACTTATTTTATTTATTGATTTATATTATACAAGGGGCAAAAAAAATTAAAAGATGTAAAATTTTGATAATGTTTAATTTTCTTTATGTTTTTCCTTAATAATTTTTTCTAACCCTAACATTTTTAGGATAAATCATTTTTCTTAATAATTTTTCCTAACCCTAACATTTCCTCAGTTATTATCTTTTGGAACTCGAAATTAGGGTATTTCGTACATTCTTCCTATTCACTATTTGAGTTATAATTGATTAGTAAAAATTAGGGTATTTCTTAACCCTAGGTGACCTCAAGGTCAAAATTTGATCGGTTATAATTGGAGAAATTTGAAGTCATAAATGAAAAATTAGAATTAAAGCCATGACCTTCCGTGAATTTTGGATTTAAATCGTGAACAAAATATTTGTTTTTTAGATATAGTAATTTTTATGAAATTTGTTTCTATATTCCTAATAATATTCTGAATTTCTATCGTGTCAAACATGACACGATGAATTGATATTGTTTTGATGACTGTTTGAGTTATCATAGGATAAAACTATAATTTAAATGAAAGTTTGAGATATAAAAAATGAGTCATGAAAATTTATTATATTTAAAAAATAAATTTTTGTTTAAATTTAAATGTAAAAGTCATAAAAATTTAGAATTTTAATATTGTTTTTTCCTTTTTTATTACTACTTTAAGTGAAAAGTGAAGTGAATTTAATCGATGGGTGATTTGATAAATTTAAGAAAAAAAAAAAAAAACCTTTTAAAACTTAAATTTGGAAATTTGATAGTTTATTAATTTTTTATCTGATTTTAACAAAATGTCCTTCCTATTTGATTGTACATTCTTTTAAAAGATATTGGAACTACACAAAACTAGCGAGATTTTTTTTGTTTAAGAAAAGAAAATTTACCAAGAAAAATATAAAAAATGTTAGATTTATAAATTTAGGACTCATGATGCTATAATTTCAATCGGATTGGCCTGGAGCGTGTTGGGGTCATTAGGCCGAACTAGGATTGCTACTGGGCTGGTCTGCAGGCTCTGTTGTTGCTCTCCCTTGTAGACAAGGACAAGAAAGAAAAAAGAGTCGGCGGGGGATTCGATAAAGTGGCGCTCCGATCTTTTAAGTGAGTTAAATGCGAGAAAAAATATCTCTTGGGGTGAATATTTTTACATACCTTTATGATGGGGTGTACGGTATTTATAACGTATGTTATTACGATTGAATGGTGGTAGGATTAACCGTTGGTTGGGGTATTTCCTATCTTTATCATTGCTCAGTTATTAAGAGATAATGAGAGCGATTGTGAAAGATTATCCTACTTATTGTGGTGAGATTTGGTTTTTTTGTTTTAGAGGATAAAGCGTTGTGGGAATTATCTTCTAAAGCTGCGATGTGATTTTGTTTGATTTGCGGGGCAGAACTTCGTTGTCGTGCGTGTTGGGTACAACTGGGGGAGCAATTGGAACTTCGCCGCAGGCGTGTGAGAAATTTCTTAGCAGCGTTTGCGAAACTGTCTTTCGTAGAACTGGCAGTGGGCCTTAGTATTTTGGAAACCCTATCAAGGACTATTTAATGTATTTTAATTAAACATTTTAAAATTGACATGATTTTATGTTTACTTTATAATCATCACGCTTTTGAATATTTTTAATGTTGGTGGAGGATTTATGGGATGGTGTTGTCGTAATTAAGAGCTACTTAAAGTGATTAAAAAGATAAAGTAGATACGAGAATGAGAGGGATCCAAGGGATTCGAGACGAATTAGTGAAAATATAAAAAATAAAAAAAATAAAAAATCGGGTGAAAATAAAAATAGAATACCGTCCGCAAGACATAAAAATAGAAACACAAACGCTGAGTCAGCTGAAATTGCTGATTTGACACGTGGCGGATTTTGGTTGATTTGCAGTTTTGAAACGGCTATTATAAATACCGTGCTGAGGGAGGTACATTAAGATATCATTCGCTTTATGGAAACTCAAAGAACAACGAGTTCTCCCAAAGATATGGCCCAATTCACTGAGTTGATTCCGGGTTTACCAGAGGAAATCGCTCTCGAGTGCTTCACTCGCTTGCCTCACGCATCTCCCGCGAGTCATGCGGGTTTGCCGTCGATGGGGTGAGCTTCTTCAGAAACGAGGATTTCTACGCGGCAGAAGAAAACCGGGTACACCCGCCAAAGCAGCTTGTTTAGTGCAAGCGCTTCCGGTTCTGTCGGAATCGGATGGGCAAAAACCGGTCGGACCGCCGAGGTACGGGATTTCGGTTTTTGATATTGTGAGTAGGACTTGGGGGCAGATCGCTCCAGTAAAAACACCCAGATGGGCTGCCGTTGTTCTGCCAGGTGACGAGCTCGGAGGGCAAGCTGGTGGTAATGGGTGGCTGGGATCCGGCGAGTTACGACCCCGTAAAGGACGTGTTTGTCTACGATTTCACCACCCGTCGGTGGAAACAGGGCAGCGACATGCCGTCGAAGCGGTCGTTCTTCGCCGCCGGTGAGATGGAAGGGCGGATATATACGTCGCGGGGGCCACGACGAGAGCAGAACGCTGAGCCGCGTGGGTTTACGACGTGAGGAGGGACGAGTGGAGTGAGTTGACCCGGATGAACGACGAGCGAGACGAGTGCCAAGGCGTCGTGATAGGGTCCGAGTTCTGGGTCGTCAGTGGGTACGGCACTGAGAACCAAGGCGTGTTCGTGGAAAGCGCCGAGTCGCTGGACCTGGGGACGGGTGAGTGGAGACGAGTGGAATCGGCTTGGATGACAAATCAGTGCCCGAGCCCGAGCCCGAGGTCGTGTGTGGGCGTGGGCAAATATGGGAAGCTGTTCAACTGGGCCGAATCGGACCACCAGGCGGTGGGCGTTGGAGCTTGTGGAGTCGACTTGGGAGACTGGACGCTTCTGACCGGCTCGGCTTACCAGGGTGCCCCTCAAGGGTTCTTTTTAGTGGAGAGAAAAGACGGACAGAACAACGGGAAATTGGAGAGAATAGAAGTCGGGGATGAATTTTCGGGATTCGTGCAATCAGGCTGTTGGGTTGAGATCTGACGGCGTAGGCATAATCTAAATCTAAATCTACAAAGAGAGAGATATATAATAAATATCATATCTTTATGCCTTGATCTGCTTGTTGCAGCAAGTTTTGTTGGATTGAGATATATAAAGTATCTTTCTTTCATATATTGGGGTGGGCAAATCGAAATATGGGTCCTTGTGGGCTACTAACTAACTACTAATGAACGTATCAAATCCAAGACCCTCCATTTCCTTCCCTGACAATGTCCAGAAATCTGTACATAAAAATAAAATTCATTATAAATAATATAGAGTAACAAATATACGTTCTAGATTTCCGGTACATTACCCAACATAAATATATAAGGGAAAGTTGTTAAAATTATACATATATATATAGTTTTCTTGCCTTCATAAAGACTTGTTTTATAATCGTATTTATCTATCTGGTACATGATTAACAATTCTTCCCAAAACTTAGATGGTGAATGCACCTACGTAAAGGTAATGGTTTGGCTTGTTTGACAGGACTCATCTCTCTATGTGCTTAGTTTAGTGGAAAGTTTTGAAAATAATTGAACACCAATTTGGTATTCAGAAAAATTATGTAAACTTAATAGGAAAGCATTGGATCGCGTTTTGTAAGGATATTCATAGACTATGTAACGTCTTTTGAGGACATTAATACCTTTGTTAGAGGTTTTTTGGGGCATCATAAACTTTTTAAGGTTTCTAGTGAATGACCCATAACTCGATCTTTAACTTATTATGGTTTGAGCCTGTTTAACAAATATGTTGTATAATTTAAAGTTTTGGGGTCTATAAATTAATAAAGGAAAAATATTGTTCAAATTATGAATTTTTCGAACTTTTGCAAATATATCATGAATAAAAAAAATTGTTATTTAAATATGTCAACTTTCATTTTAATTGATTTTTTAGCTTTGGATAACCCAAATCTAGTTTTGAACCTAACTGACTTTATACACTGACAAAAACAAGGCTACGTGGCAAACTATAAAACGACATTGTTTTGTGTCGGCTTGGAAAGCCCGAAACTAGGTAAATCCAGCTTGATGTCGTTTCAGGAGTAGTGTGTGTCCACATTGGCCTGTTGGACTTCCAACAAACTCATCATCTATAATTTTGCTTCAGCCATGCTCATCATCATCATCATCGTCCTCGTCCTACCCACCACCAAACCCTAGCATTATTCACCTCTCTAACCTCCTCCCAATGTCCCTCTTCTACCCCTTCTTCGTTGTCTCCCTTTTATTTATGGTCTTTTCCTTCTCTCATGCCCAATATGATCTTGCTCCTTATCCTCCTGATTTTGAGCCCCTCCAGAAGGTCATCCCCTCCGTGAATTCCTCTGTCAACGTCTCCAACCAGTGCTAATATGTTTGTCAGGGCCTTCGTTTCGTTCTCGCCAATTATCTCCTACGCATTGGGTCTTTTCTCCCTCATATCAACTCGTCCAATTCGTGTTGGGATTCGTACCAGTATGTGATCAACAACTTTACCTCCAATTTCAATATTTGATCCGTTTGCGGATTTGAAACCTTATGGATCTCTGATAGTTGTATGAACATCACCACTCGATCTCAATTCAATGTTGTCGTGCTAAGTGATACGAACCCTACCAACTTGTGAGAGACTGTGTTCAGTGTTCGGGCGCTGGTGTTCGGCTTGGATGGATAATTCGACACATTGCTTATAGGAAGAAGAACTTTAGTATAGGAGGACGCCACAATCGGTGATAGAGATTCGATTGATAAGTCTTGATGAATGCCATGGAATAACCGATATGTGACGCCCCTTGCAGGCAGGCCGGCAGGCGGATCAGAGCGTCGGGATGCCCTTAAATCACTCAAAATCACTGAATCATATCTTTGCGGGCGATTACAGTGGGCAAGCGTAAACATTTACATTTAACAAAATCCATTTACAATGTAGGCATCAAGCCTTTTCAAAATGATTTACGAAATAGTGTTCGATATTCAAATTGTTTATACAAAATATCCATATCAAAAGAACACACATGAAATGAGTGCACATGTCGAACGTACTCGAGATTTCTTTCTTTATATTTCGGCGCTCCTGCGATCTTGGATCCGTTATCGATCGGTATCTATCGCTCCGATTTCCTGCGCATTGGTAAAACAATCTGTAGCATTTCATCTTAGTAGTTACATCTGAAATCCATTCCTCGATTAAAAGCTTAAATCAATTCATGCAATTTAATAATTCAGAACTTTCAATCATTTGGATGATCAATATAAATACATTACATATACTTTGTTATATATATACAATAAATTATAGTTCATTGATCATCCCGCCAAATACATTTTCGAAATCAATATTTCCGATCTCAAATCAATTCAAATATGCTCACAAATTCAGACAGTTGACACTCCAATTCAATTAAAATCAATTCAGTTCTGAAAATAAATTCAGTTATGCCAATCAATTTGGTTACGTCGATTACTTGATTGCTGCCCATGATTAGTTTATGCCTTATGAATTTAACCTGTGTCTTCGATATACGGGATGTAGAGTCAGGCGCGGTCCAGTAGGCTGCGGGCCGGTATCACGTAGTTTTATAACATAGTGCGGTCCGGGCTGCGGCGGTTATAAACAATCAAATAGTGAACACTACGTCTGGTTCGGTAGGCTCTGGCGGTCGGGTGACACGTCAATAGTTCGCGTCTTTGCTATTTGACCACTGATGATGCTGTCATCCTTAATCACGAAATAAGCGGTTAACATTCTATTAAAGTTCAAATCCTTTATAGCAAAATATAGTACAATATATGCAGCTTGTATAAAACGATTTATTTTCAATAATCATGCAATTTTATATGCAAACATTTCCGCAAATCACTTTCTCAAATCAATTAAATCCAATTGATATCTTTTAGACGAACGTGCAATGAAGCGAGGAATAGGAGTTGGTAGAAACTGAACCCCAAAAATGTTGTACTTTGATTCCAATCCTTGGAATCTGTCCCTTGATTTGAAACTTCATCATAAATGGGTCCACATTAAAAAACCATTAAAGAACAATATTATTCAAGTGTACTAGTGGTTTTGGTTAGGATTGATTTTCGGAGTTTAATATGAGTTCAATTTAAACATTCTATGTAGATGGATTCTTGACTCAATGGGCTTTCCATAGAGTGCAAGAACACTCGAATCGGAGATCGGACGTAGGAGTTAGGACCTTCGAAGTTGGAGGTCATACACAGTCAAATCCTGAACTGACGAGCAGACCCGAACTGGACGAGCTCGTCTACCACCTCGGTCAAAACACCTTCTATATACTCCTCAGGAATATTAATGTATTCTTGACTCAATGGAACTCCACATAGAGTCGAGAACATAAATCGGAGTTCAAGCGAAGGAGATATGACCTTCCGAGTTGGAGGTCATGTGTAATCAACTTTGACGGTGACCTGAGCCGACGGTACGCCTTTGAAGTGACGGCTCAGTCAAACCTCGGTCTGACATCTAACATCCTCCTCAGGCATCTGAATGTATTCTTGACTCCATGGGCTTTCCATAGAGTCCAAGAACACCCAAATCGGAGTTCAAACGAAGGAGATATGACCTTCCGAAGTTGGAGGTCATACATAGTCAAGCACTGACGAGGCGACTGGGCCGGCGAGCCTTGTTTGTGGCGTTGTTTTGACGACCAGCATTGGACGACCAGCATTGAGCGAGCCTTTGTTTGGCGACCCTTTGTTGGGCGACCACTGTTTGGCGACCCTTTGTTGGGCGACCTTTGTTTGGCGACCCTTGTTTGATGACAACGTTGATGTTTGGCGATGTTCGCTCTGTTGACCTCAGTTGTGATACTGTTGCGACTTGTTGACCGTTGGCGATCTGTTGCGACCACGGCGCGACATCGATTAGGGCCCTCGACTGTCCATGTATTTGCTGTGATAAAATATATTAATCTACGAGATCGTGAATTCAAATCTGAGTTCGTGACGTGACCTGTTCTAAGTCGATCACTGCCAAATCGCTCTGTTTCTGATCAAAACCGTTCAAGGTATAAGATCCGACCTGGCCCCGGACAAAGCCCGGCCGGCCAGATTTAGTTGGTGACGCCGAGAAAAAGGGTTATAACTTAGTCTGAGAGGTCCAAATTAAGAGAATGCAAAGCCTAACATCAGTTATTGATGTGGCTACAATTTACTAAGAAGGACCACTGCAAATCCCTTCACTTGGTACCCAAATCAGCTCTAAGGTTCGGCTAATTGCTTTGCCACAATGTGGCGACTTCCCATAGTTTAAAATGCAGCCAAACTTTCCCCTAAGGCCAGATAACTACCTTGATCCTTAGGGTAGAAACCAAGTAGGAGAAGACCTACCTCATGGGTATCGAAAGTCCCGGTTCCGGTCTTTCTACTTGTAGCTCTTGCCACTGGGGACTTGCCCAAGTGTGTGGAGACCTATGAATCCCGATCGTCGGAAAATCTAGAGAAGGTGGGCCTCTCTCTCTAACTTCCCTTTTCTCTATTTTTTCTTTTCTTGGATCACTCTTAATCGTATTTTTTAAGGAGGGAAGCTTCCTCCCTCTTTCCCTACATGCCACATGTCATTTTGTGATTTTTTCCTTTTACTCGACAGCTGCCTAATATCACTTAGACATATAAACTTATTTACAATTGTTGCCAGGTCCCATTTTACAATTTCTATCTTTTCTCTTTTCACTTGGGTTGTTTCTGGATTCAACAATCATCTAATCAATATTAAAAAAATTTCCAGAAAAATACCCAAGTTGACTCAATATACCGGAATATATAATAATTTTTTATTATAAAATTTTAGGGGTATTTTTGGGAGTGTTCTGACTCTCCCTACTTAATAAAATTTAGGTCCTCGAAATTACCTTAGTCAAGCAGGTGCGAGATCTTGCTGCGCTTGTCGTTTCCTCACTTTCCCCAGTGGCTAACCAGGTCTTATGGTTTCTCCCACGGCACCTTGACTAGCAGGAATCTTAGCATTAGTAATTCCTTCACTTCAGAGCCAAAATCTTTGCGGCTCTTCTTCATATGTAAAAATGCGCCCCTCGACTCAATTGTCTCGAAGAGATTACGTGTGAGTGCGATGTTTTTATAAGTAGCATGGACACGTGAAACACATCATGGATCTTTTCCAAGTTCGGGTAATGCGTCCTGTATGCCACTGGTCCCTTTGCCAGTCACTTCATAGGGGCCAATAAATCTAGGGCTCAACTTGCCCTTTTTCCCAAATCATCACCTTCTTCCAAGGCGATACTTTCAAAAACACACTTTTCGCCGATCTCATATCGAATATCTTTCTTTTCATGCCGACATATAGTTTGTCTGCTCCGGTGGCCACCTTGATCTCTCTCTAATCATTTTCACTTTTTCTTGAGTCTCTTGTATCAAGTCGGGGCCAATCACTTTCTTTTCTTTCAATTAAAGTCGACCTGAGTAATTGTTACATTTTCTCCATATAAAGCCTCATAAGGCGCCATTCAAATGTGATTGGAAAGCGTTGTTATTACCTGAAATTCCAACTAAAGCAATGTGTTGAATCTCAAGCGCCCTCAAGGTCGATCACACAACTCCTTAACATATCTTATAGAATCTAGATCACTCTCTCAAATTGTCCATCCGTTTGTGGGTGGAGCATTTGTCTTGATCGATCGTGTGCCCACGAGGCTTCTTGCAATTTTAAAATCTGAAGTAAACTTGGATCTCGGTCACGAAATAATGGATATAGGAATCCCATGGCAAGACTATTTCCATGATATCTGACTACGCTGGCTTGTCCAAGTGAATAGTCCGTTCTCCTTTGGTAAAGTGAGTGACTTAAGTTAATCGATCTACATTAAGCGATTATTCTCCTGTCAATGGTAACTGACCTGAAAATCCATGATAATTCGGTCCCATTTCCATTCAGGTATTCTAATAGGCTGCAATAATCCCGAAGGAACTTGATGCTCTACCTTTACTCTTTGACACGAACGCAGCTCTGAGTCGACACATCTCTCTTTTCATCCGGACCACCGAATGGCAATTTTTAAATCTCGATACATGCTGTGCTAAGGGATGGATAGCGAATCCACTATGTGCCTCTTAGTGGATTTCCTCGAATCATTACGGTCGGGTACACAAACCCGATCATATAATACCAGCACTCCATTTCGTTCACTTTGTGAACGGTTTCACTTACCATTTCTGTCGATTTATTATAGCGACAATTTTCTCTTCTTTCCTTTGTGCACTCTAGCGCCAGTTCTTTAAACTCGGTCTCGCTGCTCCAGTTACGCCTCTGTTACCATCGTCATATAATGACAAATGGGCATTCAACGCTCGAAGCGTTAAGTATTGACTTTCTACTCAGCGTTGGCCACTACATTTGGCCTTTCGGGTGATAATCTAATTCTGTGATCATAATCTTTTATCGGTGCATCCATCTCAGATTTGCCTCGAAGTTAAGCTCTCATTTGTGAGGCGAATACTTAAGACTCTTATGATCGGTGTAGATGAAACACTTCTCTCCATACAAATAATGCCAAATTTTCGGCATAAATACAATTGCGTGATTCCAAATCATGCGTGGGGTAGTTCCTTTCATGCGGCTTCAACTGTCTTGAAGCATAGGCTACCACACTACCCTCTTACACATTGGACACATTCAAGTCCATTTAGCGTAGCATCACTACAAAAATCACATATTCTCTACCTTGGTCGGTTGAGTAAGAACCGGAGCCTCGGTTAAAAATACTTTCAACTTATCGGAAACTTCTTTGACATTTCCTCCATTCATACTTTACATTTTTACCCAGACGAATCTAGTCGCCGGAACGCGGTCGCAGAAACCCGCCGCAGATCTTACGTAGTATCTGCTAGTCGGGAAACTACATACAATAACATTTCTAGGTGGCTTCCATTCAACAACCACTTCTATTTTCTTTGGATCTCTTTCAGTTCCCCTTCTTCGATACTATATGCGAAAGGACACTTCACTCTTCAAAATCACACTTGCTTTCAGGTTTGCATACAGTTTCACTCTTTCTCAAAGTCTCTAACACTACTCCTAAGGTGTGTGTCAGCTATCGATCTTTTGAATACACAAGAATGTCGTCTATGAACACTACGACAAGGCCAGTCCACATACGGTCGGAAAACAAGATTCGTCGGTCCATGAGCGCGTGGGAGCATTTTAGCCGATCAAAGCTGACGCATTACAAGGAACTCATAATGTCCGTATCGCGTCTAGCGCCGTCTTATGCACATCGACATCTTTAATTCTCAGGCGATGGTACCGGATCGCAAAGTCAATCTTTGAAAAAGATACTTGCACCTTTTAATTGGTCAAACAAATCATCAGTGCAGTATAGATGCTTTATTCTTCTTTATTAACTTGTTCGATTAGGTACATGAAATCAATACGTAGTCGAAGTGTACCCTCTTTCTTTTAACAAAAGCACGGGAGCTCCCCATGGTGATACAGTCTAATAAACCCTTTTCTGAAGTAGTTCTTACCAATGCAATTTCAATTCCTTTAAATGAGCGAGGAGCCATTCTCAGACGGCAATGGACGCCTGCAGTGGCACCTCGGTATAACGTCAATAGCAAACTCCAATCTCCCTATGTGGGGTCAATCCCGGTAACTCTTCCGAAACACATCCCAAAAAGTCGCTAATGCAGGGATATCGGATACACTCAGGCCTTGCCTCTCACCATATCAATCACATAAGCCAAGTAGGCTTCATATCCTTTCCGTATCTATCGTTTCCAGCAAAGGGCGCGCATATCACATTAGATAGATGATTTAACCTCTCACCGATGAAGGCATTTCCATTTCATTCTATCTTTAAGGTTACTCTTTCATTCTACAATCGACTATTGTTTGATGCCTGACAACCAACCATCCCCAATATCACATCAAACTCCCTGAAGGATAACTCAATCAAATCTCCCAAAAATCTCATACTGCATTTTGACTCGGGACAATCTCTATGCACTGCTCACAATAACACCATGGCCAAGCTGTTCCGTCACTAAGATGTCATACTCGCTCACTTCTGCACTCCATCTAGGTTGGGTATGTCAAGACATATGTATGAACGAGCTCCATCCTCGGATCTATCACCGCATGCATAATAGTATCAAAGATAGTAAAATTCACCGACCATCACATCCGAGCGCCCAGATCTTCCACCGGCTTTCATTGCATATGCTCTTAGCCGAGCATGACCATCTTGTTCAAATTCCTAAAGTTTGTGTCCCTTGTCTAGGAACACTTACATGCAACACTCTTATCGGGCTTCTTTGTGAACACTCAAACAGATCCCTGGCCAGGAGGGCCGCAAATGAACGAGCTCTAGACAATCTCGTCTATGCTCTTGGATCTCACAAATCAAACACTCAAGTCTCCAACATTCTCTCATGATTTCTCCTACACAAAATGGGAGCACCCTGGCCCTCTAGGGAAGACCTCCTCAAAAATTTCCCAGAACCGATAAGCGCGCCGTGTAGCAAGATTCCTACCCCAGAAATTTCGCGATAGCCGACTGGAACCCTGTGGTCCTTTAATTCTTCCTTTAATGCTTTGCATGAAATGGACTGACTTGGATTTTTTCTTCCTGCCTTTAGATTCTTTCTTTTTCCTTTTCTTTATTTTCCATATCCAATGCACATGTCACAATTCGGGAGAACCTGCTGGCAAACACGACATGGCCTGGTTATGTCATTTAGGATGCCAAACCTACGACACTTTTCTTCCTCACTCATTGCATCTCGGGAGCATACTTAGCTCAACTGTGCAAATTCCTTTGATATTCAACCACACTCCATCCGTTTTCGTCAGACATGAAACCTCGTCTCACGTTGTTCAGATAAATGCGACTCCACATAATGTTTCTTGAACTCATCCAAGAAGAACTCCTATGTCACTCTCTCCCCGATGGTGCTATCCCGGGTCACTCTTTAAACCCACCACCGATAGTTTTTCCTCATCCCGAAGTAAATGAGGTCGCACATTCCAACTTCTCTTCGCCTGTGCAATGCATTCAGACAAGCATTCGTCGGCTTCTCTCGAGCCAATTTTCGCCATAGAAGGCTCATCCTCTTTCTTCCCTGGCTAAAATCTACAGGTTGGTACCTTGGCCAATTCTCCCTAACGTATTGATCGTTTGGAGCAATCAGTACTGCTGCCCATTTTGCAATGCCCGAATTAGCCGGGCCGAGGAGAACAGATAAGACCTCCCGCCACTTGTTCTCGTTCATTCATGGTACGGATGCTTGCCCACCTTCCACACTAGCAAGACTGTTCATGAAGTCCCCGGTCATCCCTGACTATGGGAAGCCGAATTCATTCCATGCTTATCCTATTAAGACCAAGAAGATCCGCGAGTCATGTCATCCTTTATATGCAAATGAAATGCATACAAACACAATTTCAAAATCGCTTACAAACACCTGGAAAAATCATTTTAGAATCAGCCACTAAACCTAGGCCTGGCTACCAATAAAGCTAGGACGCCTACATCCGACCGGACCATGGATCCTGGAACCGAGTCCGGATGCCAATTAAAATCACTCAAAACTACCTTCCAAAATCATATCTCGCTAAGCTTATTTACGAAATCAAGTGCCCATAAACATTTACATTTAACAAAATCCATTTTACAACGCAGATCCGTTCTTTCAAACGATTTACAAAATGGGATGCTCGCAAGATTCAAATCGTTTATACAAAATATCCATATCAAAAGAACACATGAAATGAGTGTACTGCCTGGTTAATAAACAGAGATTTCTCTCTCTTTATGACTCCGACGCTCCGATCTGGTCCGCTTTATCGATCACTATCTATCACTCTAAGACTACAAGCATTGGTAAAATAATATGCTAAGCATTTTCATGCTTTTAGTGGTTCTATACAAATCCATTCCTCGCCTAAATTTAAATCAATTCATGCAATTTTAATAATTCGTAACTTTCAATCATTCTATTGATCAATATAAATACATTACATATACTTTGTTATATATATATATATAATAAATTATAGTTCATTGATCATCCCATAAATACATTTTCGTAATCAATATCACAATCTCAAATCAATTCAAATATGCTCACAAATCTAATTTAGTTCGAGCACCTTAACTAATTCGAAATCAATCAGCTCCGAAAATAAATTCGCGCATGTTAATCAATCTCTGCTCACAATCACTCAGCTATGCCCATCAATCTAGTTATGCCCATCAACCCGCTTTACGCCTCTTAACGAATTTAACCTACGCTCGATATATTGTGATATCGAGTCAATGCAAGACGTGTCTACCGTAATACGTGCCAGATCACATATTTTATAACATAGTACGGCCCTACCGGGTTGTCGACCTGCTATAAACAATCAAATAGTAATAACATTACCGATACGGTTCCGCCGTATCGGGACCAGGACACATCAATTGTTCGCAGCGATCGCTTATTTGACCCTATCGTATACCAATTCATCCTTAATGCAAATAAACTAAGCATTCCATTAAGGGCGCTCAGTCCTTTATAGCAAAATATAGTACAATATGTACGCTTGTATAAACAGTTTATTTTCATTAATCATGAAATTTTTATATGCAAATATTTCATAATCACTTTTCTTTCAAATCTCAATTAAACAATCTAATACGCTTGTAACAACATGCAAAAAATCCTGAAACGAGGAATAGAGTTAGAACAAACATTTTCAAACTTGAAATGAGAATAGGATTAAAGGAACAAACCCAAAATATTTGCACTTTGATTCCAACTTGGAATCTCAATCATGGCTGGGTTTTTCTCCGTCGTCCCTATTCCAAAAACCACATTAAAGAAAGAATATTATTCAAGTGTACTAGTGGTTTTGGTTAGATTGATTTTCGAGTTTAATATGCGGAGTTCCACTACATTCTATATAGATGGATTCTTGACCTCAATGGGCTTTCCATAGAGTGCAAGAACACCTGACCGGAGTTCGACGCAGGAAGCTTGCAGGACCTTCCGTTGAGATCATACACAACAAACTCGAATCGACGAAAGGCATCTGAACTGACGAGCTCGTTTACCACTGGTCAAACACCTTCTATACTCCCCAGGAATATTAATGCATTCTGACTCCAATGGGCTTCCATAGAGTCCAAGAACACCCAAATCGGAGTTCAAACGGGCGAGATACGACCTTCCGTCGGGAGCGCCATGCAGAAATAACTTCGATGAGCTCGACTAATCGACGAAATTCGCACCGGAAGCCGACGAAATTTCATCAAAATGACTTTGGCCCGACATATAACATCCTCCTCAGGCATATGAATTATTTTGTTTACAACCTGTGGAGTTGGAATAGTTTGTATCTAGGTGATGAGACTTCATCATTCATAGGTTTCTTGGAGTTGTTGGCCTCTAAATGAGAGGTGGTGAGGTTTGCCTTTTTTTGGCCTTGTTGGCTGCTTGTATGCCTTGTAGGCTTTTGCTCTTTTTTGTGTTAATATATCGCTGTTTATCTATCAAAAAAAAAAAAAAAAAAAAAATCTTCTTGACATATTATTGTTGTTGTTGTTGTTATTATTATTAGTTTTATTATTATCGTAATTATTATTTGGTAAGTTCCTTCTATTTGGTTAATTCCTTTGTGTTATTTTAGATGTTGAAGGTAACAATGTGATACTCTCTGCCAAGTATTCTCTTATCAACTCTGCCCAACAGCTCCCTCTAGATCTCACTCAGATTCGTCCCAACTCCGTAGTCCATGTAAGAAATTTAATTTTCGAGTTGGATAGCACCTCCAAACATGCAAAAATACTTATGTCCTCTGTTGATTTGTTTTTCCTAATCATAGTTGTCAAAGTTGTCTGTTCTGTTTACTAGTTTCAAGCACTTGAATTATCTGTCTGAACCAGGGGTACATTTGTAACATAATTGAAACTGGCTGCTTTGTCCGCTTCCTTGGGCGTTTGACTGGATTCTCTCCTAGACACAAGGTAAGAATGTCTTCTTTCATCTTTTACCATTTGTTCCTAGAAATGCTTTTGTAGTTTTACTTTGGTTGAACTCTGTTTTTGTCGTTTTGAAGGCAATGGATGATCAAAGAGCTGCTCCTTCTGAATCATTTTACATTGGCCAATCTGTTCGGAGTAATATACTCGATGTTAGTCAACTATCCAAAACTGAACTTTCTGAAGTAATAACTTTCAAAGCAGTTTACTTATTGCTTATGTTTACTTTTGCTGTCTAGGTTAACAGTTAAACAGGTAGAATAACACTTTCCTTGAAGCAGTCGCGTTGCTTATCAACAGATGCATCATTTATACAAGAATATTTTCTTTTGGAAGAGAAGGTAGAAATTGTGGTTGTTTTCACACTAATCTCTGGTTTTTTTCTATTTATTACCTGTTTAAACCTTTTATTTAATTTGCTTTAGAATGTGGCCTTTGACAGGTCTGATTGTACAGTAGCAAAAAGAAGGGTGGGCTTAGACAGGAATAGGGACCTGGACCTGTTAAAATTTCAGAAATTTCTTAGTCTCTGTTCAAATGCTGGTTTATTCTCTTGTTCAGTCTTACTATCTACTTTGCATGTTATTGATAAGATAATGGCAACTCCACACAAGTGGAATGACATGCGTAAGGTATATGTTGCTACGAGGATGAATTGGAGACCATAAAAAGGTTTCCTTCTGTAATGTATCTTAGTTTTCTTTTCATAGCAAGCCATCTATCTTTTGTTTTTTCACTCTTATTTTGGATCTTTTGTGATAATAGAGGTTTAGCTCACATCAGTAAAGCTTCCATGTATCGCCTGATCTACTGTCAACTATTGCGATATGCTAAACTTTGGTGGTTTGCTTTAAGATAACTGATATTTTGCCGGTTCTTCTTCAACATGGATAACCCTTTCATGAGAGCTTACTGTGCTGCAGAATTCATTTATCACTTGGGGTTCATTATTTGTTTTGTTGTTCACGGGTAATGATAACATGATAGTCTAATGGATTGTAAGCCACTTATTCTACTTAATGAAGCCGTTTTCTTAATGCTCAATATGTTTCTTCTTTCTGATAACATTTTCTGGAAAGATTCACTAATTGTAGTTTCGTTAGTTCAGCTTGATTCTCTTTGTACAGTATAATATGTTGTTTTCTTTCAATTCTATGTGAATTGCATTTTAAATAGCTGCTACTTATAGAGTTCTTGTTAAAGATACTTGAAATGTTATTATGAACTCTTTTAGGCATACACTCAACCTTTATTTTGACCCAGATTGCTAAGTTTGCTATTAGACTCCAAAGATTCTGAGTTGAAATGGGCCGTGAAGGCTTTATCATTGGCACTTGTGTCGAAGGAAAGGTTTGTGATGCGAAAGATTTTGGAGTTGTCATCAGCTTTGAGAAGTATAATGATGTTTTTGGTTTCATTACACACTATCAATGTATGGTCTCTTAATGAAAACGATCTCAGTTCATTGACCAATTGTTACATTTCAACCAATAATCTTCAGTGCAATTTATTTATTTCAGCAAATGGGACACAAGGCAGAAAGAGGTTCCACGGTTCAAGCTGTGGTTCTTGATGTTGCCAAGACAGAACGCCTTGTCGATTTATCTTTAAAGGCAGAGTTTCTTGATAGACAGAAGGAAGAAAGCTCTAACAGCCAAACTGGCAAAAAGGTGGTCCTCAAATTGATTCTTTTAGGACTCTCTTTAAGATGCCGTTACTCCTTATCATCCACTTCTATTTACCTTTTATTGTTTGCCCATCTTGATAAATTCTAACAGAAAGGTTGAATTGTTGAAATTAACCATCCATGGTTGTATGTTCTGTAACCTCTCTTTGTTGCAAGGGCTTTTATGTTCTTATGTAACCATACAGAGTTCTTAAGAAAAATTAAGGTGCTTTTCCATTCCATGTTGTCTGACTTTTATCTTCTTCTGATGTGGCTTAGTCATTTCTTGGATTGTTTATGTTTACCGATGAAGATTTTCTATCTTGCTTTTTACGCGCTTGTGATTTTTGGGCCTAATGTGTTCAAGTCTTTGTTCCTGAAACACAGAAGAGAAGCATTCAAGGGGTTGCAACCTCAACAAACTGTAAATAATTGTAAATTAGAAAGAAAAAATTACTTGGCAAGTCTTTTTATTATTTAATTTGATAGTAGCTTTTATTCAAAACCTCAACACTTATTTCTGCCAATGATTTGAATTTTTGTTGAAAATTAGTTCTTTCATTGCCAGAGTATAACTATATAGGATATTCCTCTGTATCTGACTATAACACCTAAAGCGTCCTCAAAAACAATTTCTTCATATCAAAAGTAAGTGTTTGTTTCAAGTAGTTTTCTCATATAATTGGTTCAAGCAGAATAAAATTTTGCCAAATCGTTGTCCTTGATAGAAATGACTTTTTCCTTAGCTTTTGCATTATGTTGGCCTTTCTTCAAAAAGAAGTTGGTTCTTGGCCTTAATAGTTGCTTTCCCTATCTATAGTTGGAGGTTGCTATAATTGTGAATATTTTAGAAATGAGTTAGCAAGCTGATACAATTGATGTGCTGCAGTGTCACTGCTATTGTTATGGCACTTCCAAGCCCTTCAACATTTGGAAGGTTACTTTTGGTTCTTAAATCTGTTAGTGAGGCTACAGAGACTTCCTGTTCAAAGAGGGCCAAAAAGAAATCTAGCTATAATGTGGGGTCTCTAGTTCAAGCGGAGGTAGATAATTTTGGATTCACATGCGGTCATTATCTTTACATTTGGTATTGGAATTTGAAATTTTGAACCACTAAATCTTTGCTTTCAGATTACTGACATAAAGCCTCTTGAGTTAAGGTTGAAATTTGGAATTGGTTTCCATGGGAGGGTTCATAACAGAGGTAAGCACTCTTTCAACATTTTGACTTGACAGGTTATTAATGCAGGATCTTGGTTCATCATTTGAATGTTTTTCCTTGTTTAGGCTTCATTTATAGAAACATATATTTACCTTATCATTGGGGTTATGCAAGTTTTACTCTGTCTGTCACAGGTATCTGATGAAAATGTCAGTGAAAATCCCTTCAGTAACTTCAGGATTGGGCAAACACTGTCTGCAAGAATCATGGCAAAAGCCAATAAGTCAGAAAATAACAGTAAACACCACCAATGGGAGCTGTCCATCAAACCAGAGTTGCTTACTGGTGAAGTCATATGAACTGATGTTTTCTTATTTCGAGTTTCTTCAAACCTTCACATCCTTGATTTCTTATTTAATGAGTTCACTCTCTCTTAACTTTTAACTCAGTGAAACTAATCATTATTTTAAATGATTAAGTATGGATACAAACTCTTTTGGTTGTTTGCTTCATCTAGAGATGAGCTAGCAAACAAAGGCACTCCGGCTTATTGGAGAAAATGTATCATAATAGTCCGAGCCATACATTGGAAGATACCCTCGCAACCAAACGGTTTCTTGCTCGATTCCACTTTACCATCAGTCCCACCTTCATCAGATAAACCTAACGAAGTTAACCAACAGTGAGATTCTGGCTGTGAGAAGAGCTTTGACAAGCTCCCATATACCATTAGAGTAAAAAGCATCAATTTCCTTAGCCATTGCCCGTTTCCAACTCGGATGAGAGAGAGCCTCACTAGTACTTCTAGGGGTAGAGACAGAAAACAAGGTAGAAACAGAGGCAAAGTAGGGTAAAGATAAACGATGACAACTTAGAAAATTATAAAATGTGGATGCATGGGGTTATGGCAGAGCGAGTACCTTCGAATGGTAATAGGTAGATAATCGAAGGCTATGAATCAAAGAGTAGGAGATGACTGGCATAGAAGATGCAAGGGCAAGAGGCCCCCAGGAGGATGAGGGGATGGGCGAGAGTAAACTTGAAATGGTTGAGTCACGACATCCATAGGTGGAGAAGGGAAATTTAAACATCATCACAGATGCCTCAAGGACTTTGTTCGAGGTTCTAAGTGCTTTGGGAACAAGACACGAGTATGTTTTCCAAGCTGACATGACTCGCACTCAAGCGAAGATAAACTAGAAAAATGAGAAACCAACTTCCGAAACTTGGAGAGGCTTGGATGAATGAGACGACTATGGATGAGGAGAGGAGCTTCCGTGGAAGTGCAAATTGTGGAACAAAGTGGCAAGTGGATGTGAAAGAGGCCTTGTGACTCATGTCCTATGCCAATGGTCTTTCCCATACTCCGGTCATGCAAGGTTATAGAGTTGTGAGAAAAAGTAAGCATACAATGAAGGTCACGAGTCAACTTACTAATGGAAATAAGATTATAAGTAAAATTAAGAATATAAAGTACATATGTAGGGGCAAGGAAGGGAGGGGACAAGCCGAGCCAATGCCTTTAGCTTTGAGAACTATCAGCTAAGGTAATAGTGGGTAAAGGAGACGAAAAGGTAAGAGAAGAAAAAAGGTCCTTATTACCAAAGATATGATCAAGGGCTCTAGAATCAAGGATCTAAGGTGCAAATGAATTTGTAAGGCAAGCAGAAACATTACCGACGTAGGCAACAAAAGCAATGGAGGCAAATTTGGCTGCTTGAGTGAGACGAAGGTACTCCTCATATTCGTTGGGCGTAAGAATGACTCCTTGAAGTGTGGATGAGCTTCCTGAAACAAAACTCGAACTCGGTGGATGATTAGAAGATTGAGCCAAATGAGCACATGGGAGGTCTGATGAGAATCAAAGCATAATGGATTCACTCAAAATGTCGATCACAATCACTAAAGAAGGGCCAAAAAGCTTCAAGAGCATGAAATTGCCGGCAATGAGTTTATTTGAGCCAACCTAGCTTTTAAAAAGAGCCGAAGTCAAATCAAGTCTTTACAAATTGAGCAATAAGAAGTTCAAAAGTCCATGAATATTATCATGGTTATCGATGGAAATAATCTCACAAGGATTTTGGCAATTAAAAGGAGAGAAAATCATAGGAAATTCGTGCTCCATATTGTTTCCATAATTCATGCAATACAATCAAAGCACCTATTTTGAGAGTTTCAGCATTGTGTTGTATGATCAACTTACAATTCCTTTGGTGCAAGTCATTAGTTGTCCAATTATCTATTAGCCAAAAGATTGGTTAGGGTGGTTCCACAAGGAAAATAAAATTATTTTCATATTGCTATTTCTTTTTAGAAAGATTTGCTTTTAGGAGTTGTTTTATCAAACTAGAAAGTCTTGTTTTCAAGTCAAGGTGGAGTTGCTTTATTTTGATTTAGAAAGCTCAGTCTATACATACCCCTTATCAGAGTATTTGAAGATAATTGATGAATAAAAATTCTTTGTATGCTTTCTTCACTTTATGAGTTTCAGAGAACTTTCGAGCCTATCAAGGTTAATTCCTTATAGTGTTCAAACTTATTGCTCTTAGTTCTTTTATAATCATGTGACACGATTTAATTTTCTTTGTTCTATGGCTTTTGTCCATATAACCAAGGGAATGGAGACTCAACATTTTTGCTTACGGCTCTTGATTCAATATAGTCAAGGGGACAAGGCCACTATTCTAGATCGTGTTTGAAGATCCTTGGAGTAATCCGTAACAATTGGTAGATCTCGAAGCAACAAGCAGCGGGGTTTGCATCAAGGTTGGCCATGTAACTGATAACATTGATCATGGGTGTGGCCAAGCTCGTGGATAAGATAGTGAAGGACGCTGTCTCTCACCTGCTTGCTATCAAGGTCTAATTATGCTGGGAATCACTTCGAGGATGAGACTGAGAAACCATCATAGAAGTGTTTGGTGTAATCTTAGATCGCTTGGACTAAGTGGCAGTGAAGGTATGACAAAGTTATCGAGCAAGAAGAATGATCATAAAGACTCGATCCATATTTGATTGTGAAGTCTTGGCATTAATAGATTTCGGCAAGATAGATGCAAGTTCATGCTTAGGGGCAGACATCCGTCTATCATAAGAAGATATATCCATGTCGAACTGTTTCAAATTAGCAATGGAGGATATTACTCGATAGAGACGCTGGATGTCATTAGTCTACAATTTCTTCACCTGATTCCTGAGAGTGTAGCAAGTTTATAGGCCCTAATATTATATAGAGTCTTGGTATCAATAGATTGTCGAAGAATATTGCATAAGAAAGCATCGCTATTGAGGACGTTATCTTGTGATACTGTCTCCACAGCCCACAAAGGGTAAAGATGATCCTCATAACCATTACCAAAAAACCATAGTTCCACAGAATCCACCCATGACAGATAATTTTCGTTCCCCGTGAGTTTATCCAAGGTAATCATAGGAGTTCCATATACAAAGGAATTAAAAGCCTAACCTTTTTCAGTCATAGAGACACCTTTTTTAGCCATAGAGATGAGAAATTAGCAAAAAATCAATAGAATCAGCAGAACTAGTACTTCCAGAAGGAACAAACAACTCCCAAGGTACTGAAGGTGTCGTAGAGCTTTAGAAAACACCAAAGGAATGAGATTCAGGTGACAGAATAGCCCAAAAAGTAGTCATTGGAGAGTTAAATGGAAAAAGAGGGGTTTTCCGGTGACAGCGGGGCACGACAGATGGCAGGAGTGGCTCGTTAGCGAGGCGGTGGCCGGCTGGAGGAGGCTATGCCAAACAAAGGCCTCATGCCTCTGACGCTCAAGGCGCATGAATTCCCGGGGCCACTTGAATTTTAGATTGCGCGGAGGCGCGTGGAGGGGTATTTTTCGATGAGGTTTCCATTGGAGTGTAGATCGGAGAAACGCCTCCACAGTGCTCACCTGTTGGAATGGAGGTTGTTAGAGCAATCTCGCCAAGAAGTTTCCTGGCAAGGTGTTTCACTCTGGGTGGTTGTAATAAGAGAGGCTCTCTGCGACAACTCGTAAACCCGACCGAGTGTGGAATCACTGCTAGATGGGTTGTCGACTCGACCACACGACGGCTCCCATCCCTAATATTCTCACTCTTTTATGGCTCTGATACCATTTTAAGATAAAAGGAATTATCTGATTTTCATTAATTTATAAAGTGATGGAACATACATATTTTTATATCTAAGAGCTGAAGCAAAAAGGAAACAAAGTTAGAGTTTAATTAGGAGACTAAAGAGAAAAGGAAAAAAAGGAAAGATTCCTAAATGGATTGGGAAACTAATCCTTAATACTCTCAAATTTGAAGTTCCACCCTCCTCTTGTCCCTATGACTTCCAAAAGCCTTGCCACCTTGGCCCCTTTAGAAACAATCACTTCATAAAGGGAGGGGAAAGAAGAGCAAAGAGGCGCCTCTCTGCACCAAACATTTTCCCAAAATCTGACTTTACGTCCGTGGCCAATCTCAGCTCTAGCAGCTTTGTAACAAACAGACGCTTCTTGCGAATATCCTTCCATGTAATCGATCCCATAGCCGCCTAGGAATGCGTTAGAGAACCAACCTCCATCCTCCATACCGTACTTCCTGTAAAGTTAATAATATTCCTCCAAACAGAATTCCTCCAATGTGAATCTTCATCCCATTTTCCTAACAAAGGTTCTCGTTGAAGCTTCGGATAGCTTACGCATGCCTGTGACCACCTTCTCTCTTTACTCAAAGGCATAATACCCACTCCTCTCCTCGAATTTTTTTCTAACTGAGCATGATTACAGGTGGGCATATTATCGACAGTATGATAGAAAATGAGATCTACTTCTAGGCTTTTAAAAAAAATGCAACCACACAAGAATTAACACACCAACAAAGGAATGAAGGTAAACTTCTTCAATTGATAATCTCAAGGAAAAAAATTCCCAGATTGAAAGAAAAGGCAAAGCTACAAAATATCAAGATAAGGAAATAACAAGCAAAGACTATTAGAAAACCAACAATTTCAGGCGTATACGCCCCATGGAAGACCCCCTCTTTCCAAAGAGCTAAAACTCTTCTTCCACCGCCTCCCTGTGTCCTCATCGAAACCTATCCCTCTCCAACCGGCTCTCTTCCTCTCTTCCACGTGTTCCTCTTTTTTCCTTCTAGAATAAACATGCCAACAGTAGGTCCCTACTGATTTCTAGAACATTTTCCTTTCCATTTCTTCAGGTCTTTCTTTATCACCGCCCACTCCATTCGCACGCCTTGATCCTCAAGACCGAAAGTGGGGGAATTTGCTTTTCATCACCAATTCTTCTTCCCACATGGCCTCTTTCCACTCTGTTTCGATAGACAAAGTGAATTAAAAATTGGTTGATAAGTTCGCTATGTGATCCGATGGAACGCCGAGGAGTACCCCTATGAGGGGGGCAAGAGATCTGGTGTCATCTAAGGCATACTCGTTGTAATGTATAGCCACCGCCGCTTCATTAGGGATGATGAAATAATGTGTATTTTGAGCTTAGTTGTTAGTAGGTGACAACCAAAATTTTCCTCAATCTCAGCATTGGAAATATCATGGTGCAAGCTTGATTACCACGCTGGGCCAAGGAGTATTTGCTCGTGGGGGACGCAGCCTTTAAATACACCCTAATCTCCAATACCAACCGATGTCCCTTCTATGCACATTGCACTGTCTCTATGTGCTCTCGAGTCAAGAAGGTGGATTTTGAGTCAGTTCTTGCAGGCTCGTCTCCCGTCATTGAGGATCACGAGCCACCACCTCCACCTTTACCTCACTCGTAATATGTTGTACAACTATGGGAGGATTTCTCATGACAACCCCAAAAAGGGTGTCGGGATGTGTCGAAACTGGTGCGCTATACCGTACCCGCCCAAGGAACTAAGTAGACCATTGCCGAGGCTTCAATAGCAAAACAAAGGTAACAAGTCTCTAGGCATCGATTTATAACCTTCGTCGCCATTAGATTCGGGATGGTAGGGGAATCCATAAAGGGGGCCTGCCCCTTGCATACTAAGAGTTCTTGCCAGAATTTACTATAAAAATAGGATCCCTACTACTAAGGATTGACTTCTTGAACCCATGGAGGCGCATTTTATGTCTTTGAAAACACAAGAATGTGTCGGGCGGGTGTATATGGATGTCAAGAAGAGTAACTTATTACTTTTGCACGGTAGAGCTCATCCCGACCCAATCTAAATTAGCCGGCTGTTGCCTATAAGTGCAAGAGGTAGCCGCCTAAATGTCCCCTGTTCGAGTTCCATAGAATTCTTGTAACAGTAGGGAATGAACTTTGAGGAGGAATGAACAAGTCGGCCTTCTAATGAGAGTGAGTCTTCCACCTTTAGAGATGTACTTCCTTTCTGCTAGCCGCCTCTCTCCAACCTCTTCTATCCCATCCCACACACTAACAACATTATGTCTGCCCTAAAGGCCTCGCCCCTTAAGTACTCGTTGGTAGTGAACCAATTTTGGTGTACCTAACTCGAGCTAAAATTTCCCGTTTCTACTTCACCCACTCACCTCGCAAGGAGCTTTTATCCAAATTAATCTTCAGCCTAGAGAGTGCTTCAAACCAAGCCAAAATCCAATTCAGATATGCCATTTGGTCTCCCATGTCCTTACAAAAGACAAGGTTGTCATCTACAAACAAGGGTGTCCTTAAAGAGGCTCTTTTGAGAAAATGGTTAGATTATTTTTTAAAAGAAAACTTTGAGTTATTTTTAATAGATTTATTAAAACATAATGAGAAATAGAATAAGATATTGAAAATATTTTTGCTGTTGTGATTCATTTCTGCCGAATGTATTTCCAACCATCTTTATTTGTTATGTTTCCACAACTTACGAAAATTGTCATATTTGCTACTTCTTTGCCTTTGTACTTTTGAGATCAACATTCTAATTCCTTTACAGGTTCCATTGAAGTTGAAAACAAGCTTGCGGATGCAGACCTAGGATTTAACCTGGTGACAGCGAGTTGCTGGTTATGTCTATAAAGTGGAAAATGAATGGATCTGGTTGACGATATCTCGTCATATTAAGGGTCAGCTATTTATACTTGACACTTCATGTGAACCTAATGAACTTCAAGAATTCCGGAAGCGCTTCGAAGTGGGAAAAGCTGTTTCTGGTTATGTTTTAAGTGCTAATAAGGAAAAAAAGCTACTGCGCATGGTGCTACGTCAGTTCTCTGTCTCTGATGGAATGCTCAATGGCAAAGTTTTAAATCTTGATGATCAACACAGCAACCCCCCTATTGAGAACTTGATTCCCCATATTCGTGAGGGGGATACCCTTGGTGGTAGAATTTCCAAAATACTTTCGATACAGGATTGTAATTTTGATTCGTATTAATTTAGGTGATGCGGAATCAAAAAATTGAGACCTTGTTTTAACGCCGTAACTAAGCCACCGCAAAGATAAAATGTCTGCGTCGAACACGGCGACGAAGTTTAGAGCATGACAAATGATTTGAGGAAGTCAAAATTGGTGAATTAAATTTGATTTTAAGGTTTGGGTAAAAATGCTGGGTTGGTGGTTTGCAAACCGAAAAGAAATAAACTAAAATGGGGTAATAGAACTTTGAAGTTTCGGGGCCACCGGTTTAGGTTTTAAGGCAACCAACATGTCCTCTGCGGTCTTTTCCTCGCATTGGGAACATGACATATAGTCATTTCGAACCGGATCTTCATATGACATTAAAACCCAACTCCTAAAAATCATTTCTTCTAATATATAGCATTTGTTACCCCTAATGTTTCAAAACAGCGAAACCATCACTCGAATCTAACTCGCAGAGCCTTATAATGATAAATTAAATGGGCATCAAGTGATCTACGCAAAGATCCACCGAACCTTGAAAGCTTCCAAGTAATCGCCACTCAAGGCACACTACAAAGTGATTCAAACCTAAAAAGCAGATACAGAAACAGTAAAGAGAACAAATGCTTCGCGTGAAAAATATTGAGATGCTTGTTTTTACCTTCAAACATTCACCTGGTCTCCTCTTCAAGGAGGAAGAGGGTTCATAAACATCCTCCGAGTTGTCATCCCCGTAGGAGTGTTTGCAGCCGGCGGTGTAAGAGAAAGAGGAGAGAGAAGAGAGCAAAATGAAAAGTCATGCGTATGTACTAGTAAAAGATAAAAGTTGTGGTTACAAAATCTATAAGTCGGGCTTTTATATAGCCAACCCAATTGTGTGAAATACCAAAAATACTAAAAATATAAGATTACAATGGGGACAATATGGTAATTAATCAAAACGAGGTCGTTTTGAATCAAAAACATCAAAAACACAGGGGCATGAATTTCATGAGTAGATAGTGATTCGCTTTATATAGCGAAAAAAATGCAAGAAATAGCTTAAAACCAAAATTTCGCTGGTAGATCAAGATTTCACTAGCTAGCGAAATTTCGCTAGCTTAGCGAAAATTTGTGCATAGCGAAATTTTTTATTTTCGCTATGCACAGTAACTTTCGCTATGATAGCGAAAAACTGTGCATAGCGAAATTCACTTCCTCAAGGGCCCCGCGCCATCGCTCCAGCCTTCCCCGTCACCGCACTTGTTCCACTTCTTCAAGCTTTGATATTCTTCATTCCCGGCTTGCTGAAATTGATGGAAGACCATATGAAATTGATTGGAATCAACCCGACTTTGGTTATGATTGATTTGACACGACACTCTGGCTTCCAATTCCTCGCAAAACTACAAAGTTGCCACAAAATGCGATCATTAGTACCCATAGGAACCCGAACATGTCAATTGTTAATTATAGTGGCTAGTACACAAAAGCGCCTCAAAACCTATTAAAATAGGGTTCAAAATAATAAGACTTCGGGCACTAATCACACTTAACCGATATATTGCTGGGGTCCCTAGCAAATGCAAGAAGAAAACAACAAAGAACATATAAAACTATAACAAAATAATGTTCATAAAAATTATATTTCAAAAAGGTTGTGAATGAGTAATGCCTAACCCTAAGTAAAAATTATCAAAGCCGTGTCCAATAACTATCATGAGAGAATGAATGCCATACAAAAATTGGTATCAAAAAGAGTCTCCATCTCGCTGAATCAACCGTAAACTTCCACTGTAAATCTAAGTGTTTGTTTATCACCAATAATAAACTGGCCAACCGCACTCTCCCCCACCAGCTACTACCACTACCTAGCATGCTAACTAACCTAACAAATAGATTCAGACCCAATTCTTATTCCACAATTGTTTTTGCGTTGTAGTGGTGCAATGCTGAGGAATCGACCTCACCAAAGTCCATGTAACGGGGATCTACCGATGACTCCCAACCAATTAAGGCTTAGGCACCAAGTCATGAGGATCTTCAACCACTAACTCTTCGTGTTTCAATTCCTTGGATTTCAATGATTTCGAGACTCCAAAGCACCTACAACTTGCTAAACTCCATCCATCCACTCGTGTAGCGAACACTAAGTCGATGACTCCCAACCAATCAAGGTTTAGGGCATCGGGCTTTAAAGGCTTTCGCCATATACCCCTCGGACCGTGCTCGTGTTTCAAGGCAAAGCGTTGCAATATTTATTCTTTTTCTTTTCTTTTTCTCTTTTTCTCTTTTTTTTTTCGAAGACGCATTGACCTTCTTTCCACATGGGTCCTTAACCTATTAAAGGCGGTCAATGAAACTAGGGTAGGTTATGCAAGGTAAAGGAGGTTGCACTTTTTCAAATTCTATCATTGAAACCTAATGTGCCTGCGGTGTGGTTAGCTAAAGGTAAGAAAAATGTCGAAATCAATAAGAATTCAACTAATCATTCACTCAACCAAGCATGGAACCAATCTAGCATCAATAGAATTGGACAAAGTTTCAATTTTTCAAACCACAGGCTAGGCAAAACACAATTTTAAAATTCGTCAAAACTGGTCTAAATTTGAAAAAGTAAGTCGATGGTATGCTTATAGCAAGGGACCCAGCAAGCCATTGAACATCACAAAATGGGCTTCTGCAAGCCAAAATAATAACAAACATAAATAAAGACTACTCTTTCTAACTCTCCCCCAACCCAAACATCTCATGTCCGAAATGGGTTCGATTGAAAATTAGAGAAGGAAGTGTTACCTCTTGATGAGATGTGATCATTGCTAGATAGGAGACTTCAAGCTTTCCGATCGACACCTTATTCAATTCGCTTGGGCTTTCCAAATAAACAAGTTAGGAGAAGAAAAGAGAGACAAAAGGACCCGGGCTGAAGATTTTTAAAATTGGCACTCATACAATATCAAAATGTTCTTCTTGGCCATATTTGATTCTACACTCTAAGCTTTCCAACGGTACCAAGAACGCCTAAAACTGAGTTCTACGAAAAGTATGAAATAAATGTACTCGTGGCACAAAGGCCCATAGCGTATCTCTCAAGATATTACAGTAAATTTTCGCTATGTCTAATAGCGAAAATTTTTGATTTTTTTGATTTTTTTTTTTAAAATCAAATAAAATAAATAATAATAAAATAAAATAAAAATAATAATAATAATAATAATAAATTTTTTTATAAAATAAAACGATTTTTTTAGAGACAAAAATTTTTTTTTTAAAACGGTTAATTAATAACATTTTTAAAATAAAAATAAATATTAAAAATTTTTTTAATAAAAATAATATATATATATATATATATATATATATATATATATATATATATATATAAAATAAACGAATTAATTAATAAAATAAAATAAAAAAAAATAAAAAAATAAAAAAAAAAAATTGAAAACATCGTGCATTTTTGTCCCAGAGCGAAGACTGATTAAGAAAACTGCAAAATTAGTGCAAGAAAAATTAAGAAAATTGCAAAGATTAAAATTAATTCAAAACAATTAACTAAAAATTAGAGAAAATTTAAAAAGAAAAATTATAGAAATCCAAATAAAATACGATAAAATAAAACAAAGCAAGAAAAATCAAAACAAAAAGTGGGGGGAGCTTAGAAATGCCGAGGTTCGGATGCTCCAAATCCGAACTAGCATTCGAACCATCCACTATGCCATGCGATGCAGTAACCGCCAATTTTTTTCACGAGCGGCAATACGAGCAATTTTACGCACAATTTTCTTGAGGTTTTGTAGAATAGGCGTTGATGGGGTGGCCTTCATAGTGGTGGGTGCTTCGTGGGTTTTGTGTTGGGATTGGGATGCAGTGGTGACATACACTCTGGTCGCGGGAGGCTATCGGGCAGTGGGCTTTCGTGGCTCACAAAGGCAAGTGGGTTAAATTCCACGGGAAATGGTCAAATAAGCTCTTTGGGCTCATCCATCATTTTGTTTCACCGCTCTCCCTACCAACAATGGGAGGTTGCTTCCTTCTCCTCCCTCAAAATTAAGAAGACCAACGAGGGATCCAAAATTTTCACTCAGCCTTCTTATGGTCGGGCCGTAGTACTACCCTTCGCCATGGTGTCACTTTGACAATCCTCCACAGGTGGACATTGCTGATGATCAATTAAGTCTTCAATGGAATCTTGCAGGTTGTCCCATTTATGCTCAAAATCATGGGTTTCAAATTTCCATCTAATCTGGGTCCAGTGGAATTCTCCTCAAGATGGATTTTTTTTCAATTAATCAAGTATTGAATTTCTTTGTTCTACCACAAAGATCACCACCGCCTCGTATTGCCTAGACCGCCGTCTAATCGTGAGATGGCTGTGGCGGGTCGAGGCCGAGACAAAAGGTATACCTGTGAGGCACCATGTGGGAGGGTGCACTCATCCATCGTCTCTATAGTCCCTCATGGACATGTATCCTCTAGAGTTTCCCTCCACCAAATATTCACTATATTGTTCTTCCCCTAGGTGTTCCATTTGATCACAGTCAATTTTTCCACTTAACCTTAAATGAACTGCTTGCCTTAAGAATTTTCAATCCACTCAGAATCGTTTCTCCCCAGATAATATGGCACACTAAAAATAAAATTCCTCGCAAAGATCGTTTTTTTTTTTTTTATATAGTGCAATGAACTAAAAAAAAACTGATAGTGAAACAATAAAAGGTGGCCACTGTAACTTGGTGGGATGAGGATCACAAGTGTTCAACAAGTCAATATATGCACTTAGGCACCATCTGCGCAATCCGCGCCATTTCGATTCGCGCCACGGCAGGATGCGAATCAAAATTTATATTCCTGTTCTCCCACGCCGTAGTCAAGCTAATGCGAAGATAGTGGTCTAGGTCGAACACGAGGATGAGTTTTCTTAAGACAAAATGATTTGAGTGAAGTCAAAATCATGGAATTAAATCACTGTGGATTTTTGGCGTTCGTAAAACAAAGGTCGGGTGGTTTGCAAACCTAAAAGAAATAAACTAAAATGTAAAATGTAACTCCTTGAAGTTTTCAGCCACCTGCTTGCGGTTTTAAGCAACTAACATGTCCCTGGCCTTTTTTCCTCGCATTGGGGGAACATGACATATAGTCATTTCCCGAACCGGATCTTCATATGACATTAAAACCTAAACCCTAAAATCATTTCTTCTAATATATAGCATTTGTTACCCTTAATGTTTCAAAACAGTTAAAACCATCATCGAATCTAACCTCGGGCAGAGCTTATAAATGACAACTAAATGGGCATCGTGATCTAATAAGAAGCATCCATCGAACTCAAAGTTTGCCAAGATCACACTCAGCAGACATCACGTTGATTCAAACCCAAAAAGTGAGATACGTAAAACAAGAAAGAGAACAAATGTCAGCAGTGAAAAACATGAGGATGTTGTTTTTACCTTCAAACATTCACTAAAGGGTCTCCTCTTCAAGGGAGGAAGAGGTTCAAGCAACATCCTCCGGAGCTTGTCATCCTCGTAGGAGTGTTTGCAGCTCTAGAAATAAGAGAAAGAGGAGAGAGTAGAGAGAAATGAAAGTCATATACAGATCAAAGATAAAAGTCAGTGGTTACAAAATCTATGTTGGCTTATATAGCCAACCCAATTGTGTGAAATACCAAAAATACTAAAAATATAAGATTACAATGGGGACAATATGGTAATTAATCAAACGAGGTCGCTGAATCAAAACATCAAAAACACAAAAAGTGTGAATCTCGCTATATAGTGATTTTCGCTATATAGCGAAAAATGCAAGAAATAGCGAAAACCAAAAATTTCGCTTAGGAATGTGCACTTTCATTAGCTAGCGAATTTCGCTTAGCTTAGCTAAAATTTGTGCATAGCGAATTTTGATTTTCCCTATGTGACTAACTTTCGCTATAGATATTAAAACTGGCAGAGAAATTCACTTCCTCGCATCCCGCGGCCATCGTCTGTACCTTCCCGCAGCCATCGTTCCAAATTTCCTCGGCCTAAATTGCACTTGTTCCATTTCTTCTAAGCTTGATATTCTTCATTCCCTGGGCCATTTAAATTGATGGAAGACCATATGAAATTGACGGAACTCAACCCGACTTTGGTTATGATTGGATTGACACGATAATTTGGCTTCCAATTCCGGCAAAAACTACAAAAGTTGCCACAAAATGCTATCATTAGTACCATAGGAACTCGAACATGTCAATTGGGTTAATTATAGTAATTAGTACACAAAAAGCGCTCAAAACCTATTAAAAATAGGGTTCAAAATAGTACTTTTTGGGCACTAATCAGATTGCTTGTCCAAATTGGTCCTCATCTGTATGGTAAGGTTCATTTTACTGAACTTGAGGTCTCTTGGGTGTCTGACCCATTGTCCAGTTATCATGAAGGGCAGTTTGTTAAATGCAAGGTCCTGGAAATTAGCCATTCAGAGAAGGGTACCGTCAATGTTGACTTATCACTGCGGTCATCGTTAAATGGCGTGCATAACAATCGTGTAGAGAAGATTGACAATCTTCATCCTAATTTGCTTGTGCAGATAAATAAGTTTTGATGCTTTTCCTAATTTTTGCAGCACATTTTGCTTTTATCTTTGGATGATTTTTTTTCCAAATTATTTAATAGGCGTAAATAATAAAATACAGTAGCCTGTAAACATCATTTTCTATGCAAGTGCAAACCCATGTGTCTAGCTAAAATTAAGTAATATATTAACAAATTATTTTGGTTAGCACCCTTCCCGTTTCCAATTGCTTGCTCGATTATTGCCTCACTAGTGCATGCTTCATGCTCCTGCTTTGATTCTCACCCATCAACGGATGAATGTGTTGTGGCTTACTTTGTGAATGTAATGGATTCAATCAAAGCAGGAGCATCTTCCACGGATTTAATATGTAAACCACTCACTTGAATTGATATCCAGATCTCCAACCCCCCCTCTCTCGCAGCTAGCAGGGTCTGCTTTGCTTGGTTCTCTAACAGAGCTGCTTTCTTTCTGAGAATGCACTTCCAGTGCTACCAGGAGCCCTTAT